>JAQZBX010024510.1:0-30127 GCA_029593785.1 Cabassous unicinctus
GAGGAACCGCAGAAGCCTAAACCCTGGCAAACGCCGGCAGCTGTCTTGCTCTACCACGTGGCAATGGACTGTGGTGAGAGAAGAAACTTAATGCTTTATGGCCTGGTATCTGTGGACTTCTACCCCAAATAAATACCCTTTATAAAGACCAACCCATTTTTGGTATTTCACATTAGCACCCCTTTGGCTGACTAATACATTCCCTCACCCCGATCCCTTTACCAGGTCGGTTCCTTTAAACTTCTGCTGCTATGCGTGTTGGCTCCTGACAGTTTACAGCTGCACCTTCCTGAGTATTGTCCTTAACTGAAGGGTTCAACTCACCCAGAAATGCCAGGGAGGTACAAGCCATTCCCAGGGGCAGCCCATAACCAGTTATTAATAGATATTGGGTATAGAAAATCAGCTTCTTTGTTTCATTCTGGGACAAATCTGAGCTGTCATTCATGCTCCAGAGTGTCCCCGTGGAGCAGACCAAGTTTAGACTTCAGCTGAACCCACTGCTTTGGCTAGATTCTTCCTCAGTCCAATACTATTATCCACTCTTGTTCTGGATTCACCTGACAGCAGTTCTTTCATATATCCTTGTCTTTGGCTCAGCTTCCAGCAGAGGGGCTTGATATAGACAAGGCAGGAGGTCAGGGATTTGCCAAATCATACTAATGTTGGCTCTCAGGCCTTGATCTCCCCCTGGATTGTGGTTGGTGTTTCCTCTAATACAAAACTTAAATATCTCCTGTAGAACAAGGGCCAGGAGTATTCCCTAGAAACCTGAAGTCTGACTGGTTGTCTTAGGTTTCCAGGCTGTTATGACAAATATATGGGTATTGGCTCACAGTTTTGAGACTAAAAGAAGTCCAAATCAAGATATCGGCAAGGCTTGCTTTCTCCTTGAGTCTGTATTGTCTGGTGCTGGCTGCCAGCAATCTTTCAGGTTCTTTGGGTTGTATTGTTGCCTCCCATCACATGGTGATGACCTCCCCTTTCTCTGCTCTTCTGGTTTTCTCTGACTTCCAGCTTCTGGCTCCTCTCATGTTTCTCTGACTGTGGCTTCCAAATTCTTCTTTTTGTAAGGCCTACAATAATATGGATAAGATTCACCTTCTTTCAACTGGGGAACATCTTAACTAAAAATAACATCTTCAATGGTCCTATTAATAAGTAAATTCATATCCATAGCAACACAGATTAAGATTAAGAACATGTGTTAAGGTACATAATTCAGTCTACCCCACTGGCCCCACTAAATCCAACTGTGCTGCTTCAAAACATAATAGGTAATGGGGAGAGGGGAGGCACATACCTGATACTACTTTTGGGCCTATGATTTTCTTCCAATACAGAAAGTCTGACAGAATCATGTCTTATCATGTGTCCTTGTTAGATCAGCAGAAAACATGCTCTATAGGCACTAAGGAAAGGATAAAAATTGGAAGAAAAGAAACTGTGGAACTTGCAAACACATTGTAACCTAATTCTTTAAGAGTGGTTAAGAATGTTTCCTATATTAAAGTATCCATAATTCCTTTGTTCTCAGTAGCTTAAGTTTACAAATGCAAATCTTTTATTTATTTATTTATTTTTGGCTCTATATTATTTGTTTGTCACATGCTGCTTGGGAAATAATGTTCAGATGCTATTACTTTCAGTAAACAAATGAGAAAATTGAAGTGGAATTTAAATCATGATTTCATGATTTCCCTGGAGTAGAAAACATGTGTATTAGTCAGCCAAAGGGGTGCTAATGCGAAATACCAGAAATGAGTTGGTCTTTATAAAGGGTATTTATTTGGGGTAGAAGCCTACAGTTACCAGGCCATAAAGCATAAGTTTCTTCCCTCACTAAAGTCTATTTTCACGTATTGGAGCAAGACAGCTGCTGACGTTTGCCAGGGTTCAGGCTTCTTGGGTTCCTCTCTTCCCGGGGCTGCGTTTCTCTCTGAGCTTAGCTCCTCTGTTTCCACCACAAGGTCAGCTGTAGACTATCAGGCGAATGGCTTGCTTCTCTTCTCCTGGGGCCTTGTCTCCAACATCAAAACTCCAATACCAAAACTGCTACTAAAAAGTGCTGCAACTCTGTTCTTTGTGATGCCTTTTATATTTTATTCCCCACCCACCAAGGGGTGGGGCTCAACACCCTACTGATGTGGCCCAGTCAATGCCCTAATCATAACTTAATCATGCCCAGATGAACAGATCAGTTTACAAGCATAATCCAATACATATTTTTGGATATCATAATTACATCAAATTGCCCAACAGCTACAGCATGGGTCAAGTAAAAGCAGTCTAACTTTAGAGATATAGTAATTGGGATCTGTGAATTTCATTTGATCTTCATCTATTAGGATTCATGGACTCATGCGTGGTTGAGATATTTTAGTAAGCTTCCTCAATGTCTATGTCTCATGTTTCTACCAAATAGCCAATAAAACCTTGTAGGCTTTCATTAGTTATTATTGGCTGACCAGTGAGAATGGAGAGAGGAGAAAGGAAAATAGAAGACCTCTTTACAGAACTAAGATTAGAATTAAATAATGTCACCTGAGGGGAAGGGAAAACATCTATGCAGTTTGAAGATAAACCTGGAATTTAACATAATGCTTTACAAGGTATATTTTATTGCTATATATTTCATTGCTATATTTAGCTATTGATAACTAGCAAACCCTTTTAATCTTATGACATTATACTTATACCACGAAAGGAAGATTGTGTATTATAGTTACCATGAACCTCATGCCAGGCGTAAATTTTCTCCTGAGATTACGTCTTCTTTCTCAACAACTTTTTAGCGGTGTGACAACTGGCTGCATTTTCTGCCTCAGAGTTTCCTCATCTGTAATATGGAGAAAATAATATTTTCTACTTCAGAGCATTGTCTAGTACAAATGCTTTTGTCAAAAAGTTTAAAACCCACATCACTGTTTCAAATTATTTTGCTAAAATTATGATTTTTCAGTGTTTAATACCACTTTTCTTTTTTTATTCCACATTCTTTTCAATTATTTAATAAAAGATATGAATTATTTTAAGAACCCTGAGTATTATCTCATAGCCAGCAATTTTAACTCCATCTAGTAGAAGAAAGAGAACTAACATTCTTTGAACAACTGTTATGGACTACACACTAAATGAGATGATATTTTATTTCATTCCATTTTTTTTCAATATATCTGTAAAAAAGTCATGTAAATACAGAAAAAAAAAATTAAAGGAAAAAGTAACTATTGTATAGGCCCACTGAGAAATGCAGTGATTTTCAAAATTGAGTATATTAACTTTTAATATTTTAAATTAACATTTTCCTAATCATAAATGTAATATACATCATATGTTGTTTACTGATTGTGATAGTTAAGTTCATGTGTCAACTTGGCTAGGTTATAGTGTCCAGTTGCTTGTTCAAGCCAACACTGGCCTGATTCATACTGTAAGATATTTCATGGATTTAAATAATCAGAAAGTTGATCACATCTATGGCTGATTTCATCTATAACCAGATGTGGAGTTTGCCTTCAACAATGAGAGAAGTTGATTTCTGATTCAATCAGTCAAAGGCCTTAAACTGGTGATTTCAGTAGTTAAAAGGAAGAATTTCCATCTCTACTTCAGCCAACCAGCTTCTCCTGGGAAATTCATAGAAAACCTTCACTGAAGTTCCCAGCATATGGGCTGCCCTTGGAATTAGGAGTTATCCATCCCCACAGTCATGTGAGCCAATTTCTATAATAAATGTCATAAAATTTTATTAGATCTATCTATTTATATATACACTGTCCAGTCAGTTCTGTTTCTCTGGAGAACTCTAACTAATATAGATTTGGTATTGGTGGAAATTTTTGAGAAATAAAAATCTTAAGAAAGAGATTTATGCATTGGTTCTGAGGTTTTTGAAATTGGTTTCCTAATCTGATTAGATTCAAAGGCACTATGACCCTATTTCCAATGATCAAGATGGCACTGATAGTCCATGACATGAATTGACAATAGAGATACTCAAAATATCACCACTGGCTACTACTACTCAAATGCTTATAAAAGGCAAGGCTTTGGGTGAAAGCGTATTTGACACCTCAACAGAATTTTGTAGGTTAAGGGTATTATCATAAGAAATGCCAAGTTGAAGCCACTAGAACTGTTCCTACTGAGCAAATTTATAAATCAAAAGCAATACAGCTTTCCTTGAGGTATTGTAGAGATTAGTGCCACCATCAAGGACTTGAAGAATGCAGGTAGTTATACAATTCTTCTATTTGAGCTATGCCAAAAAAAGATGGCTCTTGGAGGATAACAGTGGATTATCATAAACTTAACCAGGTGGTGATTATCATTTCAGCTGTTGTTCCAGAAGTGGCATCTTTGCTTAAGCAAATAAACATATCCCCTGCATATTGATAAACATATCAATATGCAGCTATTGATCTGGCAAAGGCTTTTTTCTCAATTCCTATTAGCAGAGACCACCAGAAACCATTTGCTTTTGGCTGACAAGCACAGCAATACACTTTCACTGGCCTACCTTACAGGTAAATCAAGTCTTCATCCCTATGTCATAATCTATTCTGCAGGGAAATTAATCATCTCTCCTTTCCACAAGACAGAACACTAGTCCATTATATTTATGAGATCATTTTGATTGGACCCAGTGATCAAGAAATAGCAAATACTCTAGACTTATAGGAAAGGTGTGTCAGAGGATGAAAGATAAATCTAGCAAAAATACAGGGACTTTCCACCTTAGTGAAATTTCTAGGTGTTCAGTGGTATGGGACATATCAAATTATATCATCTAAGGTGAAGGATAAGCTGTTGCATCTGGCCCCTCCTACAATCAAAAAAGAGGCACAACGCCTACTTGGCCTCTTTGGAATTTGGAGACAACATTTTCCTCTTTCAGGTGTGTTACTCTGGCCCATTTACTGTGTGACCTGAAAAGCTGCTAGTTTTCAGTGGGCACTGGAACAATAAGAGGCTCTGCAACAGGTCCTGGCTGCTGTGCAAGATGCTTTGCCAATTGGTCTATATGATCCAGCAGATTGAATGGTGTTGGAAGTTTCAGTGGCAACTAGAGATGCTGTCTTGAACATTTGGAAAGTCCATATAGGAGAATCCCAGCACAGACTCTGAAGATTTGGAGCAAAGCCCTGTCATCCTCTGTAGGTAAGTACTCTCCTTTTGAGCAAATCTTTTGGTCTGTTTCTTGGTCTTAGCAGAGACTGAATGCTTAACCATGGGCCAAGTATCCATGAGACCTGAGTTGCCTATCATGAACTGGATGTTGTCTGACCTACCAAGCCATTAATGTTGGGCATGCACAGAAGCACTCCATCATAAAATGGCAGTGATATATACGAGATAGGTGAGATAGGTTTGTAATTGGTCATGAAAGGACAAATAGTTTACATGAGGATGTGGCCCAAATTCCCATGGCCACCACTCCTGACATATTACCTTCTCTTTCCCAGCCTACAGCTATGACTTCTTGGGGATTTCCTTATGATCAGTTGACTGAGTAAGAGAAAACTTGGGGCCTGGTTTACAGACAATTTTGCATGATATACAGGTACAACCCAAAGGGGGACAGCTGCTGTAGTGTTTGGCAGTTTGATATAGTTATGAATTCCAAAAATAGATAATTGGATTATGCTTGTAAACTGGTTTGTTCATCTGGGCATGGTAAGTTATGAATAGGGCGTTGACTGGGCCATGTCAGTAGGGCGTTGAGCCCCGCCCCTTGTGGGTGGGGTCTCAAAGATAAAAGACGTGGCAAAGGACAAAGTTGGAGTTTTCGAGTTGGGGTTTTGAGTTGGAGTTCTGATGTTGGAGTCCAATATCAAGGTATCACTGGGTCATGATTTCTCCTGGAGTCTGCAGCATTCTGTTGATGGATTTCTGACAATCCTCCATTACATTCCGATCTGTGGCCTTGTGTTTACTCTTTGGTTTCCACTAACTGGTTATATCCTCTCCTTATTAAGACTCCAATTCTATGGATTAAGGCCCACCCTGATTCAGTTTAACCTTATTCAAATAAGATCTTTGAAAGTACTATTTACAAATCAAGGACATGATTAATTCTAACACAGGCTGTTACACAGTGTCAGTCAATTTTCTGCAATGTTGTACCCTGAACTCCTCTTGAGAGGAGATGACTCACAACCTCTACCAAAAACCAGGGACCTGGGATAAGTTATTATCTATGACTGTAACTTCCAAATCTGGAAGAGGAATTTTTTTAATGCAAACAGTCTATTCAGATTCTCCATCTTCAGTAGCCACCACTACCAGAATCACTGCTATGAGACACCAAGCATTTGGTCCCCTCTGCTTTACTGCTGGGTCTCTAACTTGGGCAGTCTCCTTTTCCCCCTGGAATCAAGGTCTCCCTGGGACTGAGGTGTCCTTGATCTCTGTGGCACTATAGTATGGTATTGGCTGTGTATAGACTTGGTGTCACACATGCCTGGCAGGCTGCTGCCTTGGAAACACTCCCTGCTCAGGGCTGCCAAACTCTGTGTTATCGAACCATTTCTGCCAGCACACTGAAAATGCTGGATTATGTTAAAGACATCTACCTTGTTTCATGTCACCCCTGTGGCAGTGCACTTCCTGATTTTGTGGTGGTTTCTCGTGAAGGAGGGAACAAATGATGAAATGATGGCTTCCCCTCTGGTGTTAAACTTAGGAAACAAACCATGTTATTTAGAATTTAAATATCAGAGTTATTTGTTTACCCTGACCCATGCAAAAATTTTTTATGAAGCAGATCCAAAATGATGTTAGCTAGGACTAGAGAAGTCCAGCCCCAGCAGGAGGTTGCTTCCTAAACTAGCCCCTCTCTAACCGGGGTTGAACATGTCTAGATTCCTTCTGCCCAAGGTGACTTCTTGCCTGGGGGCCCTTAGTATCTAATTCTGCTTCTGAATATAGAGTTTGCCATTTCAAACTAACAACTACAGTCTAATAGTATTGAACCTTAAAAGGGAGGAAATTGAGGTTTCCCCTTTTTATCTTCAAGAATGGCACATTGGTCTATAAGAGAATTTGCTCCTCCTTAACCACACTTGTGTTCCACATCTAAGGAGAATAGCAGTAATGTGGTCAGTGTGAAGGAAATAAAAAGTGGCAAAAATTATTTCTCATAGATGGTCTGTCAGTGTCAAAATGATTTTTCATTTCCTAACACCAGGAGAGATATCCGGGGCCCACTTAAGTGTTTTGTGCTCTATATGGGCTTAAGATTTCCATCTATGTCTAAAGTACAAGAGAAAGATTCTTAAAGGACCTTTTAAAGTTGAGAAAGATGCCTTAAGGATTTCCTATTATAAAACCTCAAGATGACTACTCTGTTTCTACACTGTCAATCTAACGTCTGCTAAAACATTTTGGCAGCCATTTCCCCCAGAGTTGTCAAATATGTCATTGATAATAGTTTTGCATCATAGAGGGGAAAGGGGATATTAAGAATTTCTCAACACTTGTCAGTTAGTGGTGTCACAGCTTAAAGCCAGACATAGTCTAATTCTTCTGAAGATATTACCTGAGGTCTTGTAAAGGGATGGAGTATGTGAAAGGAATGGGTATTTTTTGAAAGTCTATTATTTTCTTGGTGCTTCCATTTTTCAAACTCTTCACAACACTAGTGGACTAAATTAATTGTCCCCCAGTTCATGAGATAACTGAGGTCCACAATGGACAAAACACTTGTCTAAGATTCCATGGCCACTTAGTGCTCTAGAGCTCGTGCACTTTACACTGAGTCCTCTTGCTTAGTAGATATTTGGGGAAAGTGTGTAATGAGGGGGCATGAGTATGCAATTCCTCTTCATAAAACCATATATAAATAACAAGTATAGTATCAAGATTGTAGTAATTGAGTGGTATCTGAACTTCCTAAATGACAATACTATAATATTATAAAATATGGAATACTATAATAGTTGGGCTATTGTGGGTAGGACTGCTGCTGCCAATAAGACTATCATTTTCTCCCCGGCAGAAAATTATTTTTAAAAATGTGATGTGTTTATTGTAAAGCCTTTGGGCATATGTACAAGAACACAAACAGCATTTACATATCTATTATCTATTAACTGACAGTGCATTTGCCAGGCATTTGACACAATTAAGCAAATGCTTGACTGAACAGATGGGTCTTATAAGGATCCCTAAGGGCATGTCTACATTAACTATGCCAAGGGGGGTTAATGCACCCATTTGGCATCTGCATGTATTTTCTCAAAGCATATACACTACTGCTTTGCAAGGCTGCAAATGGGTCCATTTTTTCCCATAAGACTCTGAGTGGATTAGCTATTTCCGGTTTGTTCCATTTTTTGTTTTTATTTGAATCTGAATCGTATCCCCAACAATAGTAGATTGCATCCTGTGATTGCTCCTTATATTCCTTTACTTGAAAATGGCCTAATGTGTTTATTTGGTTTACTCATCAAAGAAATAGAACACTTTTCTTAGGCAAAATATTTAGCCTGTATTAGTCAGGGCTCTCTAGGGAAATAGAATCAATAGGAGATATCTGTAAATAGTATGATATTTTATAAGAGTCTCTCATGTGATCATAGGGATGCACAAGTCCAGGTTCTGCAGGCAGGCTCTGCAAACCAGGGGCTCTGATGAAAGTCCACTGAAGGTCCTTGATGAGTTTCCAGGAGACGTTGGCTGTCCAATGACAAGCTGAGAAATTCTCTCTGAATGCTGAAATCACTTCCCCTTTTAAGGCATTCAACTGATTGGATAAAACGCCACTCATTGCTGAGGGCAATCTCCCTGGTTGATGCAGATGTAATCAGCTATCTATGCAGTAAACTCACTGATGACTAAAACCCATAAATGTCCTTGTATTACAATTAGCCCAGTGCTTGTCTGACCAAACAACTGGGCACAATTACCTGGCCTAGTTGACACTTTAACCTAAACATCACATAGCCTTTGAATTTTATTCCATGGTTTGTATAACCGCTAATGCCAGATTTTAATAGCTAGTGAAAGTATACAGCAAAGGAAGTTCCTTTGCTGTATACTGGAAGTAAAATACACTTCTATTGGCAAAGATTATCCAATACATCAAATTTATTTTTAAATTTTTAAATTTTTGCCATGACCAAGCCTTCAGAGTTTCTCTTCAAAACTGTTCTTAAAAGGAGTACAGTTCAGGACTTGGCCTTCAGATAATGGATGCTTCAGCAGTTTCTATGTTGCAGAGATAAAGACTGCACTATGAAACAAAACGTGGGTGAAATGGGTATTGGGGTTAATTATATGCAATATAGAGCTAAATATATTCTATACATTTTGCATTAGTCTACAGCTATACAAAAAATTCTTAGAAAATGGGTTCCATGCTATTCTCCATAGCTAATAGAACAGAGCACCAAAAGGAAAGCAATCATGAAAGTACACTGCACAATGCAGATCATTATGTAGTGGTATAAGGTCTTTTTTTAAAACAATGACTGGCTCAGTGTTATTTCAGTCCTGTAAGGCAAACAAATATATACCATGAATGAAATTAGTTAATAGTCTAGTCATACTAGACATTATGAATAAAAATTAGCTCACTTCTATTATTTTCTCTCTTAAAGTCTTTCAGAGTGCTTTATCAAAATATACATTTGATTTATTGAGTGGGAGATAATTTCATACTTTAGTAAAAGGCGAAAGATTTATATGATCTGAAGAGAAACCAGAGTATATATTTCATACTTTAAAAAAAAGAAAAGAAAAAATATTTTTGTGTGCTTAAGTGTAAATATGAGCCTAATGATTTACTTGACTACATGCCAACCTTCTTAGTTCTCAGTATAATGAAATAGCCATAAAATGTACTTCATTTAAAAAGTATTTTAAAATAATTATAGTTTGGGGAAACAGATGTGGCTCAAGCAATTGAGCTCCCATCTACTATATAGAAGGTCCAGGGATTGATTCCCGGGGCCTCCTGGTAAAAGGCAAGCTGGCCCACGTGGCAAGCTGACCAGAGCAGAGAGCTGGACCATACGGAGTGCTGGCCCACGCGGAGTGCTGGCCTGTGCAGAGAGCTGGCACAGCAAGATGGCGCAATGAAAAAAAAAAAAAAAGAAGAGACACAGATGAGAGACAATAAGAGATGTGGCAGACTAGGGAGCTGAGGTGGCGCAAGTGATTGAGCACCTCTCTCCCACTCTGAAAGGTCCCAGGATCGGTTCCCAGTGCCGCTTAAAGAGAAGACAAGCAGACACAGAAAAACACACAGAAAGCAGACAGCAAGCACAAAACAATGGTGGGGGTGGGGGTGGGGAGAAATAAATAAATAAAAATAAATCTTAAAAAATTATAGTTTGTATATTTTAAATTTATGTTAATGTATTACCAAATGAAAAGATGAACAAAACCTGATTATTTTCATTGTTTCTATTTATTGCCCAAACTGCAGTATTTTGTGAAGATTAGTATGTTTTACACATAAAACAGGAATACATAAGATAAAGAAATACCTGGAATTGTTGACTCTAGAGTAAAAAGAGACCTTTAAGTTTTCTCCTACAGCACAGTTAAGAACTCTGAGGCTTCTACATTATGTAACCTAGTCAAATAGCTAGTCAGCAATAGATAGTCCTATACTTAAAATTGACTATATCAAAACACTATATTTTTTTACCTAGTACAATACTACCCTGAGTCCAAAATTAAATCTGATTTTTAATTTTCTAATTAATTAATGCATAGAATAAAATACATGAAATAAAATAAATACATACTCATAAGAGGACACAATAACTAGAATTTGAACAATGTAGTAAACTTTATGGTTCTTCCCATCATATTAAAATATAGTACAAATTAAAACATGTATCAAAATATTCCATCTCTCAGGAGGTATCCACTGGTAATATTTTCATGTGTATCCTTCCAGATCTCTCTCTTGTATGTGTTTGTGTATGTATTTGTGGCTGAGTGTTTTTGGGTGCATATGTTTGAGTATTTAATTTTATAAAAATGACATCATACTGTTTTAGTTTGCTAAAGGCTTCTGGGGGCAATACATCAGAAATGAGTTGGCTTTTATAATGTGAATTTATTAGGTTAAAAGCTTACGGTTCTGAGGTCATGAAAGTGTCCAAATCAAGGCATCATCAGAAATGCTGTCATACCAAAGGTGGCAAGGTACAAGGAGGCATCTGCTTGCCTGAATCTCTGCCTTCTCCTCCAAGCGTACTTTCTCCCTGAGCTCAGCTTTGGGTGATCAGATATATGGCTCATCTCTCCCCTCTCCTTCAGACCTCCTCTCTTTGGTCCTTTTGGGGGCATCTTTCCAAGCCTCTGTGCTCTGTTGATTCCAGTGTCTGGCCTCTCAGATGTCTCTCTCAACCTCTCAGAGTTTCTCTGCCTCTGCCACTTTTTTCTGTGTGTCTCTGTTTACAGTCCTCCCTTTATAAAGGATTCCACCAAGAGGAACAAGACCCACCCTGGGCCATGCCTCACTGAGGAAATCAAATCAAAGCTCCCCACAACTGAATCTAATCCAATCAAAGAGTCCCACAGCCACAAGAATGGATTAGCTTCAAGAACATGATCTTTTCTGGGATCCACAAAAAGCTTCAAATTGTCACGCATATCATAGATACTGTTTTGCATTGTGCTCTTTTACTTAACAATATATCACGGATATAAATCTTTTCCATATATGTATTTATTAATGTATTTATTTTCAAGTAAATATTACAATGCATGTTCTTGTCTATATTTCTTTGTTCATTTATGCACAGTATTTTATAAGATGGATTCCTTGAAGAGACTTAATGTTGATATTACATTAGGCTCTGCATCATTTTTGAATTAGTCAGCCAGAAGAACACATATGAACACTTCTTAAATACTAAATGAAATTCACATGGCTTGATTGACCCTGACAAAGGTAGTAGAAATATGGTTAGAGTTGTGCTAATACCTTTGTTTTAGGTCCAGTGCAAGCTTCGTACTGAAATTTAAGGCCCATTCCACAAAATACTAAAAATCCAACTAACAAACCTTTAAGATGATCCCACTTAATGCTAAAACCAGGCTGCATGAAAATGCATCCATGGATCTTTGGCAGCATGCCCAGACAGAGCTGTCAATGCAAATGCCCAGCTTGGATGGGCAGTGTGGTTCTAAAGACAACCCAGAAAGCACAGTATTTCAGTCATCTGACCTTCCGCCTGCTCTCAACCACGTCAGTTTCAGTCATGGCCTTAGTGGTGAAGGCAGAGCATCCCTGAGCTCAGTTTAGCAAATCACACCCAACAGAATCCTGACTTCATCTCTCATGAATTAGGCTAAAGAATTGCAGTTGCTACTTTCTATTTTCCTTTTTCCATGTTTTTGCATTTACACAATTACTTATTGCATACTTAATGAACTCTTGGAAAAGAAGATAGACTACAAAGCCAAAAACACGCCTTTCTTTCTTAGTGATGTTATTATAAATTAATAATATAACATAATACCTGAACCAGATCTATTTTTATTTATTTGTTTTCCTATTCCACGGGCAACTTGAACAAAGTGTGAAACAGAACACCAAATTGCTATAGTATATTCCCATCTGCTATATGTTTTACTAGAGAAGTTTAATCACAGTTTATTCTTTCTATTTGAACTATTACAAAGAAATTAACTGGCTAATATGTTTCTTTGTGTAAAGGAAAATTATTTATTATGAGTCATCAGAGTATACTGCTTAGTATATTCACTATTTGTCATGAATGGATAGATATTGATCATATGCGCATCTAAGAAGTACCTGTGGCATGATTAGACAAGCTTCTCAAAGAAACCCACACCCAATCTCATAAAGTTAAACTATGAGCAGAAATTCTGTTGTAGTCAGCCACATGATTGCTTTTTCTTTATTCATTATTTCACCTCTTTCACACACACACATACACACATGCACACATGCACATATGCACAAACTCAAAAGCAGAAAATAAATTACAACTTATTTAAGAGTCCATGGAAAAATACATGAATAAATAACTGTTAGGACAGTTGTACCCTGAATCTGGATCAAAAATAAATTAATGTTTCTACTGTAACTCCTATACTGGTTTAACTTTCCCCAAGACTGATTTGGGCTAAAAAAATCAGTGTATTGTAGAAATTGCCAAATTGCTTTATTTATGCACAAGTTTGTAATAGAAATGAATGTCCAATCGAACGGATTCTGTAGTTCTAATTTCAGTTTTTCTTTTAGAGACATTTTATGGTGTGCACTGGTTAAATTCTAGTAGAAGTGGAGGGGTTGTAAAGAGTAGCTTGGAATTGGTGTTGAAAAAGCAGTAACATTATATGCTCAGATTTTTCTCCCTAAAGAATTTAGCGGGAGCTGGAAACAGAGTAAAGGTAAGAATTTTTGTCTCATATAGCTTTTGGTATTTTGATCAAAGTTGTATGTCCTACCTTTATTTCACAACGTGACATTGTAAGTTTTGCAAGATAATGAAAATAAAATACCATACCCACCTTTTGTCAATTTAGTTCTGTTTTCATAAACAAAAATTTGACCTTAATATTTTACAAACATATAGAGAACTGCATGACTTGAAATAAGACAATCAAATTGTTTCATTTTTTAATCTGACTTTCTTTAGATCAGCTGAGTGAAATAGGATTATGGAGATCCGAATATAATCTATTTATTCTTAAAACAAATTCCCGTTTTTTTCCAGAAATAAACTGAACAGGTACACAGACTGCCTCCATAGAAATTCTTTTTTTCCCTCGAAAATTTAAGCCAACTATTCAGAAAAAATTTGCCCATATAAAATAACTTGTGGAATAGTAGGAGCACAGCTAAAGGTAGCATAAGGAGGTGTGATTTGTTTTATTTTCCAAATATGGTACTTTCTAATCTGTAATTAATTTCTATGTATTATTTTTTTAATTGATTATGTTTGAGTCTTTTGGAAAAATTGTCTATTTTCTCTTAAGAGTTCATGTTTTTTACCTGCAAAATTAGAAAGACCTCTTAATTTTAATGTATTTTAACTGTCATTTCCCCCCCAAAAATTGTTGATATTTTCTTCTGTTAAATTTTTAATCTCTTTTATTAACCTAATCCTGAATGCCCTCATGAGATTTCTGGAGCATAGCAGATTAAATATTATTTACCTACAAGCAATAATAATTTTAAAAACTTCCCTTTGTCTAAATTCTTATTGCCGGGGTGCCATGAAAACCAGGTGTCATCCTACACATAGCGGAGTCTACTGTAAGTGAAGAACCCCAATAAATGAGCCTGGGCTGTTCCGTTTCTTCTTATGAGTTTCCTTGGAGACATAATGGGAAGGATTCTGGCTCCTTACCATTTTCAATGTAAATAAATTTTTTCCAGGAAGGAGACAAGACTGCCCCAAGGTTTAAAATTCAGGATATATCTCCATGATCCCACATCTTATCCCCCGTTAAAATGTAAACACATACCTCCCAGGAGATAAATCTGTCTGGAATTTATACTATTTATTCAGTCATAACTTAACCGTCAGGTGTGTTTTATATCCGAGGTCTCAAGTTTCTTTAAAATTTGCTCAAAAAGTCTTAAATATGAAGAAACATAAAAAAGTATTTTCTCTACACACCACATTTTCTAGGTGGTAATCTTCTGTTTCTACTTTAAGGAACAGCGTTTAAAGCTTTTTTTTTTTTTTGAAAAATGATATTATTTATGATTAAGACAGATCACATATCCCTGTGGACATGACTATCAAATATGTTGAATAATTGCATAGCTGGTTAAAATTGAGCAGGTCGAACAACAATGTCCAAAGAGTATTGGTTGATGACAAAAATCCACCAAGTTTTTTGATACCAGCTACATCAGCATTTTTATCATTCAAGTAAGCAACCATTTACTTCAGTCAGCACACCAACTGGAGAATGGTTAGTTTGAAGGGAGTAAGAAGAAGAGTAGCCTCTGAAATCATAATAGAACAGTCTCAGCCTGAGAGGTCATTTTTGATACTAATGGTAGACATTTGTTTTTTGTATTTTTTAATTTTTTTTTATTTTACTAAGGTATATCATTCATACATGAACATACATAAATAATAAGTGTACAGTAAAAGTTGTGAACTTACAAAATAAACATGTATAATATGATACATCACTCCATCACCAACACCTTGCATTGCTGTGAAACATTTGTTACAAACTATGCAAGAGCATCATTAAAATCTTACTACTAACTATAGTCCGTATCTTACATTTAGTGTATTTTCCCCTCAATGCATCTTATTATTTTTAAAAATATTTTTATTACAGAGGTTGTGAACTTACAAAACAATCATGCACATGTGTAGAATTCCCATACAACACCCCTTCACCAACACACCACACAGTGGTGGAATATTTTTTATGGATTATGAAATAGTATCATAAGACTATTACCACCAACCACGGTCTATACCATACATTGGCACACTTTTTCCATACTTCCCCTCTATCAACATGGTACATCTTTGACATTGAAGCAAGAATATTACAATATTACTGTTAACCATAGTCCATAGGTCACACCAATTGTATTTTCTCATGCTTCTCCACATTCCCACCACCCTGCAATAGTGATGTACATCAGCTCTAGCTCACAAACGGCACTCTTGCATCTGTACCATCAACCACAATTCTCATCCTCTGGGTTCACTGTGTTATTCAGTCCCTAGATTATTCTCTAGCTTTCTTTCAATTGACATTTATATCCTTAGACTACCCTTTTCAGCCACAATTCCATTTCTAGACAAGCTGCTATTCACTATAATATGTTACCATCAACTCTATTCATTTCCACACTTTTACAGTCAAGTTAATTAAAACCTTTACATATGTTAAGCATCAGTAGTCCTTCTCAGCCTTCCTCTTATCTCCTAATAACCTATACTATAAGTTTTAATTCCATGCATTTTCCTTCGTATTTAGTTCATATTAATGAGACCATGGAATATTTGTCCTTTTGTGTCTGGCTTATTTAACCCAACATAATGTCCTCAAGATTCATTCTTGCTATCATATGTGTCCCAATTTCATTTCTTCTTACTGCATTATAGTATTACATCAGATGTATATATCACATTTTGTTTATCCATTCATTGGTTGATGGACACAGGACATTTGTTTTTAAGAGCTATCTACTATCATTGAATCTCACGGTTGACACAAGAAAAAAAAGTAAATGCTCTAGAAAATTTGTACCATTGGAACTTATGGTCCTCAATGAGACCAAACAGAATGTAAATTCTAGGATGATGGAGACTTTTAAAAATCAATATATCCTCATCACACACAATAATTCCTTTTTCATAGCAGGCTCCCAATAAATATATGTCACTTCAATGAGTGAATGAGTAAATAATAGTAGGAGGGACTTAAGAAAAGTGAAAAAAACTCTAGTATGGTATAGTGTTTAAGTTCAAGTATCAACTTGGCCAGGTTATGGTACCCAGTTGTTTGGTCAAGCACTGGCCTGATAGTTACTGTGAAGATATTTCATGGAATTAAATCATCAGTAAGTTGACTGCATCTACAATCAACTGAGGAGATCGCTCTCAACAATGAGAGAAGTCTTATCAATCACTAGAAGACTTTAAAAAGAAAAATGATGATTTCAGTAGTAAGAAGAGATAACCTCCATCTCTACTTCAGCCTGCCAGCTTCTCCAGGGAATTCATAGAAAACCTTATCAGAGTTCTTAGCTTGAAGCCTGTCCTACAGAATTAGGACTTGTCCATCTCCACAGTCACATGAAATAATTCTTATAAAGATCTCATAATATTTACAGAAATCTCCTGTTGTTTCTGTTTCCCTAGAGAACCTTAATACATATGGTTTAAAGAATTTTGGTCTGTTGGTATGTCAAAAGAAATTTTTTATCTCATATATTAGTGGGAAAGGAAAACTCTTCTTGAGCAGGGAGATCTCAAACTGAAAATGGAAAATAGAATGAGAGTCACAATAAACATCTGGTCACAGCTGCTTATAAAGGCATTTAGGGAATTTCCAAGTGGGGACTACAATGACTAGCTGACATTAAAGTTACTTATTTCATAAGAGGATCTAAAAAATTGATTAATATGGTATGCTTGCTCATTCTGATAAGCTATATCTACTGGTTCAAAATTGGCTTATCACCAGGTGTTGCTTAACTGCGTTTCCATAGTGTGTGTTCTCTCAGAAAGCCCTTGTGGTTAATTATATTGTCTTTTGGAAAATTATTTCTCAGCAAAGAGTCCCTCCTGGCGATGCCCAATGAAGAATGCCATTTTATTTTACTTAACAGTCCTCCTTTTGGTGATTTTTCCAATGATTTCATTGGGAACTTGACCAAAACACTTGAGTCACCACTATTGATTTCTTTTCTTGTCAGGCAGTCGTGTAAGATCAGTAAGTGATTCTTTTCCCTTTTAATTTTTCAAGTTTGTTTCCTTTTCTTGATTGAAGTGAGCTTCATTGGGTGGCTGTTCAATTACATTTAAGACCCTTGAAACGGGGTTACTTACTCAGTTGAGTGGATTACAGGTTATGGCCCTCTTTCTAAGTTTAGACTTGGTCCAATAGACTGAGTCTCATTTCTATCTCATTCTCCTTTTGATTAGCTATCTTAAGAACAACTATCTGACTTGAGGTTGAAAAGGAATTTGAACAGAATCTTGAAACATAGACTATACAAAAAAATAAAAATATATAAACATGATAATTAAAAGTATGAATCCAAAGCATACTAGTTGTTTTCATATTCTGTTAAACTAATAACTTAGGTCAGGAAATAAGTCTGTCCGTTAAAATCTTTGAACCTGATTGATAGATATCATGAAGCACCTTAGCATGGTCTTTTAAAATATTTAGGTTATTTATCACTATGCCTGACTAATTAACCTAAAAGCAACATTGTTCATGGGCAGTCAGATTATCTAGAGTCCATCTGCTTAGAAAGATCACTGATGTTAACATATCAACTTCAGCCTGGAGGTCTGAAGAATACTGAGGATGGTGTTAAAGCAATGTTTCATACCCTTAGATATATTTATAAATTCTCACTCCAAGTCACATGTTCCTAGGGAAGGTATGATGGTGTGCATGAAAGAGTGAAGCCTGATGGTATTATCCCTCTTTTGTCAGTTTTAGGTCTGATGTACCAAAGATCCTATATATTAGATATCCAAATGACATTAAGGGTAGACAATATATATAAGATTACAGAGTCTGGCCCAATTTACAGGTAGGTAACAAAATCATGCATTTATCTGCAGCTTACAAAGAGGTTGCAAAATAGCTTAGACAAAGAACAGCAGAATCTCCTAACCAACAGGAGTGAGTTATAGTTTTCTATCAGAACACAAAGTTTCTCTCTGTAGTCACTGTGGTGATTTGAAGCTGTATGTACCCCAGAAAAACATTTTCTTAAATCTAATCCATTCCTGTGGGTGTAAACCACTTGCAAGTATGATCTTTTGATGAGGCTAATTCAGTGAAGGTGTGACCCACACAGTGAGGATGGGTCTTAATGCTTTTACTGAAGTCATTTATAAGAGAATGAAATTCAGAGAGAGAGAGAGAAAGAGAGAGAGAGAGAGAAAGAGAGAAAGAGTGAGTGCACCACAAGAAGCAAGAAGCAGAAACAGAACCCAGAAGAGAAGGAATAAGCTAGGAGACACTGCCATGTATTTCTCTACCATTATAATTATGAACTCTGGTGGAAAAACCATCAGCAACCTCAAGTCTCAGGACAGAGCTTGGCACATAGTGGAAAATCAATGACTCTTTATTTGATGAAAGAACAAGTGGATGATAACTGAGCAGAAGACTAAGATGTAATTTCATGGGTACATGATTATAATGTACTATGTGTGACTATAAAAATGTGTTAGTGGAGTAGTTGTAGCTCAGTGGTTGAGCATGTGCTTCGCATGTATGAAGTCCCAAATTCAATCCCTGGTACCTCCTTAAAAAAATGTGTCTAATAACACTTTGCACATTTTTCAGTGAGTGACAAGATATGTTGCAAAAATTAATTGGCTTTAGTATCATACATTTCCACAGTTTAAACAGTATATCACTGTCAATCTATTTGTCAGTTATAGAGATTTAATTTCCCCAAATGTTCAGAATCTCTCAGAATCATGCGGAGCAGTAGAATCATTTTCATTCCTTCACAGAACCCTACAGAAACCAGAGAAACTCTTCTATATGGATCTGCAGGAATTATATTATTTCAAGTCTAGTTTTACCCAGCACCTTCGAGACCAAGTGCTGAGAAATAAAGTGCCTCATAAGAAGCAACCTGTCTTCTAAGCAAATTGCTCCAGCCTCCATCATTAACTTTGAAAGGTAGAGATTATATAAAAAAAATACTTCATCCAACCAGAAGTTATGTTTTATATTTCACACTGTTTTGCCATACCTTTTGAACTCTTTAAACTTAGAACTGCCATAGTATTTATAATGGCATCCTTCATATATATTAAGAAAACCTATTGGTAGTCTTTATGCATTCTTTACATGGATTTCATGAATAAGACTTTGATTTATATTTGGGATTCACTAACCACGTGCTCTATTTAAGCTTGGATATGTGTTGTAATCAATCATGGACCACTCTAAGCATATTCACTAAAAGCAATACGAGGTCCTAGTATAGCAGAAACCAAGGGAAAAACACCTTTCCATATCAAAGGTTCAGTTGATACTTTCTAGCTTTGACAAATACAATTTTAACGGTGTTATTTGTAGATGTATATTTCAACATATAGATGCATTTGTCTTCTTTATGCTGTGTGTGTGTTTTCAATATAAACAATGATGTGCAAGAGAGTACTCTTAGACTTGAGAGTCTTCTTTGAATAGTTTGCATCTCCAAGGAGATCACTAATCATTAGGTTTGCAGTTATAGCCTACTCAATCTGCAAAAAAATTTTATTGATACAATTTTGGATTATCTATTTAAATAGGGTACAAGTGACTGGAATAGTAATATAAGTTCCTAGTTGGGAAGGACAGGGTTTTAAATAGGTTGTTGAGACAGTTGAATTTATACCATATACAATGGGTTTGATTCAGTTTAAATAGTTAGAAGCTATTTTTAGTTTTAAAATTGTATCTACTTTTAAAAGATAGGCATATACATACCCAGTATATGCACACATACTTACAAATATATTTTAATTAATTAAAATTATTAATTTTCTTAGCCTAGCGAAGAATATACATAGAGCTGCATATCTTCTTATATAAATCCTACTTTTACTTATACTCCTATTTCTATTTCTAATAATGTTAGTTTACAATTATTGGACATGAACTCTGGTCAATTACACTTTACTTTTATTATTGAAAGTAATCCTTACAACAATTCCATGAGATAGATATTGGAATTTTTGGGGCATTTTGGCAAATTGCCCAAAGTTATATTTGTTGTGGAAGGTGGGCCCAGGATTCTAACCCATTTTTTCCTCTACTACAAAATGGGAAATCTTGTTATTCAGTGGCAGGCACTTTTTTTCATGTTATCTGAATTATCATCATTGCCACATAAAATGAGTATTGTTATTTCTTTTTTATAGATGAGGAAATTGAAGTTGTGCCTGGTCAATCAAATTGCTCACACAGATTGTAAGTAAATAGCTTTAAGTAGTATAAAAACCAGATCTATATAATTTTAAATACTGGGATCTTTCAGATATACCACTCATGGGATGTTTATTGGATGTTTCCTATATTTTCAGACATTGTGCTAGTCAGTAGAGATAAAGTGGTATATTAGTTTTACATGTACCTGTTTTTTTGAAAATCAACTAGTGAGAATGGCATACTAGATCATGGGTTAAATATTACCTAATTTGAATCCCAGGATGCCACTACAGCATAAAAGCAAAAGGATTTGACTTAGTCTAGGGGGCATGCAAAGACTTCTCTGATGTTGAAATTAATATAAGTACTGAAGACTGTGTTTAAGGTATCCTTACCGAAAAGAAGAACAGACAAATATTCACTCTAGAAAGAGCAAGAAAATATGCCCACTTTGTGACTTAGGGACATCTAATGTAGCTAGGACTTATTTAGCAAGAGAAGAGTAGCACAGAGTAACCATGGAGGAAAAATTGGGGACCAATAATGTAGGGAGCTTGTAGGTCACACTAAATAAATGAACTTGAGAACAGTAGAAAGGGTTCAATATTCATATTTGCATTTTAAAGCTATCAGTGACTAAAACATGGAGAATGGTTTAGAAATTAGCAAAATTGGTGCTGGAATTACAATGAGGAGGCTAATAATTTACTCCAGAATTCCAGAAGAAAGAGAATGGTCTCTTGAACTTGTATGATAGCAGTGGGAATGGAAATAAATGGCTCTATTAAATTCCTTTCTTCATTAAACAAGTATTTGTAGGGCCTGGGCCAGGAAGTTTTCCAAGTACTTGGCATATGTTAGTGAATAAAAATAGACAAAAGCCTTGTTTATATGGGTTTTACACTGGGTGATATAGGAACCTATTAGAGTTTTATGCAGAGGAGTCAGATTATGTGACATATTTTTATAAGACCACTTGGGACTTGGGTTGAAATTTGGGGCCAAGTATAGAAACAGGAAGAAGAATTAGGAATCTCTTTCAATAATCCAGGCCAGACATAATGGTGGCAGTGGAGGTGGTGAGAAGTGGGCATATTATGGATTGGTGATTGATGATGCATGAGAATCACCATGAGTCAATGAATGAGTCCTGCAACTTGGTTGGAGCATGTGGGTAGATATTGGTGCCATTTCCTAAAATTTGGAACACTAGAAAGGTCACATTTTGAGGGAGAAAAAGAACACATTCTCTTTGAGTTTGGAGTTCCATTGTGATATACAAGAATAGATGTACAAATTGTAATTGATTTTATAGGTGTGGACTTCAGAAGAGTGCTTTGGGCTGGAGATATCATTTAGGGATATGTTAGCATTTGGACTACAACTGATGCCACTGGATAACACTGGGGGGAGGGAGTGTCATAGTGAAATGGGGAGAAGGTTAAGTTTGATCCCTAAGAAATGCCAGCATTTAAATATTAGGTATATGAGGAAGAGCCAGCAAAAGGGACATAAAAGGAATGATAAATTATGTGTTTTTCATATGAGCTGAACACTGTTGTATAAAATAAAAGATAGATTTAGAAACACATAGAGGTTGGTTATATTGGCAAGGATAATTTCAGTTGATTGTTAGGGATGGAAGACAAGTTTAAATGGTTTGAGAAAGATATAGGAGGTGAGAAATGAGAGAAATGAGAAAGGAATATAGACTACTCTTTGACACTGTGAAGAGAAAGTAACCAGAGAGAATAAGGCAATATCTGAAAGATACTTTAGGACCCAGGACTTCCTTGGGGTTGGTTAGAACTATAAAATGCTTGGTGTGTTAACTAAGTCTATTGTGTAAACTGCACAATAGAGAATAATTAATAAGAATAATTAATACTGAAGTTTTCTTCTTAATGTCTAGGGAGCATAGGCTTAAAGGCAATCATAATAAAGGAAGGAGCAAAGGTTTGGGAATCAGATATATGTGTTTGAATCCTCATTCTATGACCTTAAATTAATGATCCTAGGAAGTTATTATTTTCTTTGAGCCTCAGTTTCCTAGAATGGTAGTTTGAAGCTCTATGCACACCAGAGAAACATGTCCTTAAATCTAATCTTTTCCTGTGGGTGCCCACCTCTTGTAAGTAGGGTCATTTGATGAGGTACTTCAGTTAAGGTGTGATCCACCTCATTCAGGATGGAATTAATCCTATTACTAGAGTTTTTTTATAAACAGGATGAAAATGGAGGTTGGGTGGGGGGGAGCCATGGAATCATGGAGCTGAAAGCAAGAAAACCAGGAAGAGAAAGCAGAGATGAGCAGATTACTCCATATACCTTGCCATACGGCAGAGGAGCCAAGGATCACCGCCAGCCAGTCTTCAGGAAGAAAGCATCACCTTGATGATGCTTTGATTTGGACATTTCCCTTTTAAAATTAAATATTTGAGTAAACTCTCACTATTTTCATTAGTTCTGCTTACAAACCTACTCCTTCCCAATCATAAACTAAGTCTTTGCTTGATCCTATTTTAACTTTAAACAACACCATGTCTCTCCATTCTTGACTTCATTTCTTCACAAAGATCTGTATGGAATCCCTACATCCTCTCTCTATTGTCATCCAGATCCCTCTCTGACTACCCTAGTTCATCAGAGCTGTTCAAGACAGCTATGAACATTACATGTGACATTTTCTCTACCAGAAATACATTTTGCCTTCCATTCTGCCAGAAGGATCTCTACAGAACTCAAAATTTTCCACAGAAAATTTCTAGATTTCTCCAGGTTCTTAGTTCTCTATAGTTTGTAGCCCCATTAATACCCTCTGCATGGCTTAACTATAGGCCTTATCACACTCTTGAAATTATCTTCCCTCCACCTATATTGGGAAGACCTAATGAGGAAAACACTGGGTTTAATCATCTTTGTATCATCCCCTAAAGTTCTGAAATATAACCAGCACTCAAAATGTTTATAGAAAAAAAATATGATTTTTAGCCTTGGTGTGTGTAAATATATGGAAAACTAATGCTAACATTAATTTATTCCTTATTAAATAGTTATATATAACTATTTAATACATATACAATAGTTTCATATATATCTATGTAATTATTGATTACATATTAGTTTTTTCATATAATCTTAGGTTTAAATTTAGACTCATTAAGGAGAGCACTTATGTTGTTTACATGTCCTAGAGTTTTACAATGATATTACTTTGAAAATTTCATAGGACTTGTGGATGATGAAATAAAAACTTGTTGATATTGGTATTTGTATTTCTTTTCAAATTGTAGGCTACTTCTTCTAAGCAAAATTCTAGAGAGTTTTCTTAAATATCAAAGAGTACTTCAATTATATGTGGTTTAGCTAAGAGTGAAATATTATATAATTGAACTAAATTGAATTCACTGTAACTGAAAAATTGATTGTTGACACTTTTGAAACAAGAACATTCAAATATAAATGCAAGTTTTCAATGTAAACAGAGTTGGCTAAATGAATGGTAATAATTCTATATAAATGTCACAATGTTCTGATATTTTGGGAGTAGTGTATTTTACTTTATTTGCAAATTAGTTAGAGAACTATTAGGTTAAAACAATTCTAAAGCTGATGATATTCTTGAATCTTGGAGGCAATCAGTCACAAATATGTTACAAGCAAGACTACTGTAACATATATCACGTTGAGATCATTAGAGCATAAAATGGGGCCAAAGCAATAGTGGCCTGTAAGTCTTGAGGACTGAAGATTGGCTCCAGAGAGCTTTAGAACCAAGGACAGTGTAATGGTGAAAAAGGAGGCTCAACATTTACCGGTTCTCTCACAAATTTGCCCTGTGTAACTCATTACCTTCTTCCACACGGAAGTCCAGACATTTTTCTCTCCCTTCCACCTTTCCAGATCCTGTACCTTCCTATTCTAAGGTGAGTAATTTACAAATGAAATTATAAAACAAATATGTCCTCCAAGCATATGGCAATGATGTCAAGAGGAACCCTAATCTTTAATTTAATAAATATTTTAAATTGATTTAGAAAATTATTTTTGATACTTACTGTTTTCTTATAATTATAAATTAATATGGCTTATGAAAATGTACCTATATAAAGAATTCGTTTTATAGTATACTGTCAAGTACCTCTTACAGAAAGAGTAACGACTAGTTTCAAGTCTGTTAAAGTTTTTTCTATCACTTAATTAGATTGTTAGATGATAAAGCTTTGATATCAGAGAGTACTGAATTCAAGTAGCTAAGATTCTGGTAAGACTGAGCCTTCTTTTTGCCCCATCCCGATTTTGATAACATTACCAGATAAGTAATACTTGTGTTTTGCTGATAGCCTGTCACTATAACATTGCTGACATTAGCTCCTTGGGTAAAATTAAAATTTAGCTGAGTTATCTAAGGAAATGTAAATGCATATTATGTGATAGGGCTAGTGTTGGAATTAAATAAGACACAGCAAACACCTAACTCTGTGCTTGTCTCTTAGAGTGAGTACTCTCAATGAATTTATTTTAATGATTACCATTTTTACTTATCTGCATATTTAAAGTCATTTAACAAAACCAGTAGTCTTAGAAAAAATATGACCTTAATAAAATGCTAATGAAAAAGCTCTAGTTCAATACTTAGAAGATTGAGTATTAAGTATTAAATCCCAAATTTCCTTTTTTTCTGTTCTAGTAATCAGGTTCAAACTTTTTTTCCGAGATTATTCCCACCTTGCATCTTATTTCTGGTACCTGCTTCCCTGTTTTTTATTCCCCTGGCTTTTCTCTTGTTTTGGCAAATTTTATTTTCCTGTTGTTCTGTGACATTCATCCTGCCCCAAATCCTAAATCTCATTTCAGTGGTCTTGCTACCTGCCGGCCCTGAATCATTACATGGTACTGGCTGCCAGATTTTCTGTTGCCTGGAGCAACCTGCTTGTCTGAACAGGCCTTCTACTCAGGATTGAGTTCTTTGATTCTGACTCATTATTCTGCCTTCCCAGATATGCCATTTTTGCCTGACTGAGCTGATTTCTGCTCATCATTTTCAGGGGCAAGTCTACCAATGAGTGCATGTGCACACACACACACACAAACACACAAATCTGTCTGCCTACCAAAACTCATTGAAGGTGTTGTGTAACA
The DNA here is from genome assembly GCA_029593785.1 of Cabassous unicinctus. Classification (NCBI taxonomy): domain Eukaryota; kingdom Metazoa; phylum Chordata; class Mammalia; order Cingulata; family Chlamyphoridae; genus Cabassous; species Cabassous unicinctus. The sequence continues at coordinate 25,744 of JAQZBX010024510.1, forward strand.
GCAGATTACAGCTCTGAATCTTCCTAAGTCTAGGTCCTAGCTGTGAAATACATACCTTTTGAGTGTGACTATATTTTTTAGATAAAGCTCTTTTGTATTCATAGACACCTATAATTTAGTTTGAGATAAATATACACAGCATTTAAGAGTCTGGACTCTGGGCAAGGCTTCTCCTGTTCATATCCTAGCTCTGCTGCTTACACATTGTGAGAATGTTGAGTTTAATTACATATTTTTTCTGTGCCTCAACTTTTTTTCTCTGTAAAATGAGGATGCTATATTGCTGTAAGGATTAAATGAATTATTGTATTAATTAATTAGAAAACTGTCTGACATATAGTAAGTGTTCAACAACTGTCATTATTATTATTACTATTATTATTATTACATGGCTCAGGAAAATCATCTTTCTAAGAACAAAATTTAGCCAGAAAAACAGAATTCAGATTTTTATAATTACACCCATATTTGACCTTTAGATTTGACATATTCAAAGATGGCACAATAGACTTGGAGTTATTTCCATGAGGTTCTTGGAATCCAGTAGAATCAATAAATAGACTAGAGAATTTGTGAAACAGATTAAGAAAAAAAGATTATTATTACTTCTGCAGCTTAGAAAATAATAAAAATATGTGCTCATATATTTTTAAGTTATTATTTCTTCACGGTGACATAATATACTGTTTTAAATAGTCATATACCTATCTTTATAATAAGTTAGAAAAAACTTGAATTGAAAAGAATTAAATAAAAATATGATTATTAACATTTACTTTTAATTACATGGGCCAAGCTCAATTTGAAAAGTGTTCAAGGGAAGGAAAAAAAATGAAATTTATCTTTTGATTTAACTTTCACCATAATACATGATGAATTACAAATGCTATGATGAGCCTTCTATTGAAAGATTCTAGTCAATGAAATCGTAATGCAAAAATAAAATAAAATCAAAAGAAAAACAACTGAAGTAACCCTTGCTGAAAGTACTTTGGGGAGTTTTACTGTTTGTACAGACAGAGACTTTTCCAAACCATTAATTTCTTCCACCACAATTTAGATATGATTGGAATCACCATTCAAGTCCAGACCTTGTGGAATTACCTTGCCCTAAAATGGTCAAGTTGGCTTGAAGCTTACATTTAAGGAAGAAAACTGAAGCAAGACTTCTGTATAAACATATAAACTTCAACATCACAAATATTAATTTTTTATTATTTTGAAGCAGGTTATGAAAGAAATGGCAGATATGTTATTTGTTTTCAAAGATCAAACTCTATGATCGTAGTGACATTTTGCATCACCTTCTAGTTTTCAACGATTAGGTGCACATTGATGGTATCAAAGAATTCTTTTTTTTCCCATCTACTGTTGGAATTTTAAAATGCTATTGAAGCTTCAAAATGGTGATAAGGTCCATTACTTGCTAAAATATCAATAAGAAATACTCATGGCATATTGTGATATGATGAACTTTCACTTTACTATCTATCTAGCTATCATTATCTATCGATCTATTGATCTATCATATATCTCTTTAGTTATGTGTTACTATCAACTATTATTTAGAAATTCCTGATTAATACAGTCACTGATATTTGGTATTGTCTCCCCAACCCCACTGCAAGTTGGTAGCATAAAATATCCTAGTGTTTAATTTATTTGAGTTTTTATTTCTCTGAAAGTATGAAAAAGGAAGGAGACTAATTTCATTTTTTCCATATGGATATCTAAAAGTTTCAGCACCATTTATTAAAAACTCCATAAGTTCCCAAAGTACTAGAGTGCAAGCTGGGACCTAAATCAAGTTTGTATGATTGTGCAGAATTGTTTATAGTCTTTTAGTTATCTTCTAGTACTTTGTGCTTTTATAGACATGCATCAACCTTAAACCACATTTATACCTTATTAATATAAATCTTGGTGTCTGGTAAGGCAAATTCCTCCACTTAGGTTTTCTGTCTTAGGTGTTCTTAGCTCTTTAGTATATGATATCAGTTTTAATGATTTATATTAATTGCCATGTTCTACCAAATAAACACACAACTTTTGTATATTAGTTGCCATTGCATTGAAGTTATATGTCAATTTAGGAAGAATTGGTATATTTAAAATACTGTCATTTAAAAAGGTGTATGTCATTTAAAAAGTGTACAGAAGTGCAATTTAATTTTTATATCCTGATTATATGTTTCAGAACCAAACTAAATTCTCTTATAAAGTTTAATAATTCATTCATAAATTATTTTTCTTTACTACTTACACAATCATCATGTAATATTAATTACAGTTGTATGTTTCTCTTTCCAGTACTTTTACTTATTTTATTAGCATTGACTAAGAATTTTTGGAAAAAGTTTTAATAAAGATGTTTTTTATCTCAAAGGAGCATCTCTGAGGCTCACTATTCAATTCTAAGTATATGATATATAATATATTTGTATATTATGCATACATTGCGATTTACTTTTTAATTATAATCAAATGTTGAGTTGTATGTGATGTTTGTAACATCTGTTAACATGAGTAAATTAAACTCTGTGCTTGTCTACTGATAAAGCAATGTGAATAAATCCAAATTGGCCTTGATAAGTTGACCTTTACAATATTGATGGATTTAGTCTAATTATATATTATTTTATATTTTTGAACCTATGATTGTGACTAAAATTGATAGTTTCAACTTTTTTACTTTTTGGGCTTTTGTTTCATTGTTATACTGGCTTCATGAAATGGGTTCAGGGAAGCTTCCTGTTTTCCAATTCTCTGAAAGCTATTTTGTAAGAGTGGGGTTATTTCTTCCTTATATTCTTGGTAGAAAATCCCAGAGAAAACATGGTGACCTGAGGTTTTGTGAGAATATTTTTGACAAAAAACTCAATTTGCTTAAACTTAATAGGGAACATCCAGGCTTTCTAACTTTTCTATTTCAATTGGTGAGTTATATTTGGCAACTTATCATTCCTCTTCTAAATTTTCAAATTTATTGTCATGAAGTTTTAATGGTACCCTATTATAACACTTATAATATCTTCAACCTTTGTAGACATGCCTCATTTTCATTCTGGAATATTGTTTAATATTGCCTCTTTTTAAATTATCTTGATCAACTTGTTACTATCTGGATACTCTCCATTGAATAATTATTCTATTTTCCTGCTCCTATTACTTTCTTTTTTCAGCTATAGTTGTAGATTGATTATACTTTTATTTTCTCAAGTTTTAAATTTGGATGTTTAGTTTATTATTTTTCATCAGTGTTTTAGTTCATTAATCTCTCTTAAATTTCAGACCTATATGAAATAATATTTCTTCACTTTGTAGTATATCATTTAAAATTTCCATTAATGATACGTGTTAGTGGCAAACAGTTGCTGCATTTTTTTTAAAGATTTATTTTATTTATTTATTTCTCCCCCTTGCCTCGTTGCTTTGCGCTTGCTGTCTGCTCTCTGTGTGTTCTTCTGTGTCTGCTTGTCTTCTTTTTAGGTGGCATCAGGAACTGATCCTGGGACCTTCTGGAGTGGGAGAAAGGCACTTGATATCTTGTGCCACCTCAGCTCCCTGGTTTGCTGCATCTCTTATTGTCTCTCCTCTGTGTCTTTTTTTTTGTTGTTGCATCATTTTACTGTGTCAGCTCACCGTGTAGGCCAGCACTCCACTCAGTCCAGCTCGCCATGTGGGCCAGCTTGTCTTTCACCAGGAGGCCCAGAGAATCAAACCCTGGACTTCCTATGTGGTAGACAGGAGTCCAATCACTTGAGCCACATCTGTTTCCCTAGTTGCTGCATTCTTGAAATATATTTTTGCTGGTTCTAAATGCTAGCAATATAAAAGTTATTAGTCTTTCTTTCTTTATTTATTTTGGCTTCCCTTTTTGCTGTAAGGATTAGGTAACCAGCTAATTTGATATGTCTCTGGCTTCAAATTCTTCTGGCTTTTGTTGTTTGGTAATTTCTCCATAATATTTGTAGAGTTTTTTTTTTTAATTTTTAATTTCCAGAAGTTTTATTTGCTATTTGTACAAACTTGCTTGGCTATTTTATATGCTGTTGTTTCTGATTTATATTTTAATTTATTTTACTTAAGCAAATTTTAATAGTCTGTTACAAACGCAATTATCTAAAGTATTTGAACATCTGATTTTCTTACTTTAAATTTTATAAATTTTGTTATTGAAGTATTACATATATATATAAAGAAAAATGCAAATATCATAAATGCAGAGAGAGATGAATTTTCACAAATTGAATTTGCACATGTAAACAGCATCTAGATCAAGAAACAGGGCATTATTGGCACCATAGAATCATTTTAACAGTTTTGACTTAAAGCCTATTTTATCTGATATTAGTATAGCTACTCCAGCTCTCTTTTGGTTATT
>JAQZBX010024511.1:0-13254 GCA_029593785.1 Cabassous unicinctus
CAAGCAAAAAAAGCAAAAACAACAAGCAAACAACGAGCACAAAACAACAAGCAAAGAAAAAACAACAAGCAAAACAGACAAGGGAGCCATCTCAGCGGGGGAGGGACAACAAAGGACAAAATGGCTGAAGTAAGTAACAACACCGAATGTTAATGGACTAAACTCCCCAATCAAAAGACACATAATGGCAGAATGGATTAAAAAAGCATGATCCAACTATATGTTGCTTACAAGAGACTCACATTAGACCCAAAGACACAAATGGGTTGAAAGTGAAAAGTTGGAAAAAAGATATTCCATGCAAATAGTAACCAAAAAAAGAGCTGGGGTATCTATACTAATATTGAACAAAATAGACTTTAAGTCAAAAGCTGTTATAAGAGAAAAATGACACATTAATGATATATTAATAAAAGGGGCAATCCACCTAGAAGAAATAACAATCATAAATATTTATACACCTAGTTAAACAGTGGCCCCAAGTATATGAGGCAAACACTGGCAAAACAGAAGGGAAAAGACACCTCTACAATAATAGTTGGAGACTTCAGTACACCACTTTCAACGATAGACAGAACATCTAGACAGAAGTTCAATAAGGAAACAGAACTTAAGTAAGATGATAGATGAACTAGACCTAACAGACATATACAGAACATTGCACCCCCAAACAGCAGGATTTATATTCTTCTCAAGTGCATATAGATCATTATCAAGGATAGAACACATGTTGTGACACAAAACAAGTCTCAATAAATTTTAAAAGATTGAAATTATACAATGCATCTTCTCTGACCATAATGGAATGAAGCTGTAAATCAATAACAGGCTGAGAACTAGAAAATCCACAAATATATGGAAGTTAAATAACACATTCTCTTTTTTTTTTTTTTAAGATTTTTTAAGATTTACTCAGCATAAATACTCTAGTAAGCCAGATGCCAAGACACCAACAAAAAATTACAATCCACACCAAGAAACAGGAAGATATGGCCCAGTTAAAGGAACAAGATAAGCCTTCTGATGACATAAACCTTCTGATAACATAAAGAAGTTGAGACAACTAATCATAGATGTTCAAACAAATCTCCTTAATAAATTCGATGAGATGGCTAAAGAAATTAAGGATATTAAGAAGACATTGGATGAGCGCAAAGAGGAATTTGAAAGCATATATAGAAAAATAGCAGATCTTATGAGAATGAAAGATGCAATAAATGAAATTAAAAATACACTGGAATCATATAATAGCAGATTTGAGGAGGCAGAAGAAAGGATTGGTGAGCTTGAAGAAATGGCCTCTGAAAGTGAACATATAAAAGAACAGATGAAGAAAGATTGGAAAAAATTAAACAAGGTCTCAGGGAACTAAACGACAGCAAGAGACATGCAAACATATGTGTCATGGGTGTCCCAGAAGAAGAGAAGGGAAAAGGGGCAGAAGGAATATTTGAAGAAATAATGGTAGAAAATTTCCCAACCCTATATGTCCAAGAAGCATGACGTACTCCCATCCAAAAAAATCCGAATAGACCAACTCCAAGACATATTAATCAGAATGTCAAATGCCAAAGATAAAGAGAGAATTCTGAGAGCAGCAAAAGAAAAGCAATGCATAACATATAAGAGATACCCAATAAGATTAAGTGCTGATTTCTCACCAGAAACCACAGAGGCAAGAAGACATTGGTATGATATATTTAAGATACTGCAAGAGAAAAACTCCCAGCCAAGAATCTTATATCCAGCAAGATTGTCTTTCAAAAATGAGGGTGAATTTAGAATATTCACAGATAAACAGAAACTGAGTTTGTAACCAAGACACCTGCTTTGCAGGAAATACTAAAGGGTGTGCTACAGCCTGAAAAGAAAAGACAGGAGAGAGAGGCCTGGAAGAGAGTCTAGAAATGAAGATTATATCGATAAAAGTAACTAAAAGTGTCAAAAGAGTGGTGAAAATAAAATATGACAGATAAAACCAAAATATTCAGGAATACTTAACCAACGATGTAAAGCACTTGTATTTAGAAAACTACAACTCATTGTTAAAAGAAATTTTAAAAAGACCTAAATAATTGGAAGAACATTCCTTGATTACGGATTACAAGACTAAATATCATTAAGATGTTAATTCTACTCAAATTAACGTACAGATTCAATGCAATCCCGATAAAAATTCCACCAGCATTTTTTAAATAAATGGAAAACATGATTATCAAATTTATTTGGAAGGGTAAGGGGTCCTGAATAGCCAGAAACAGCTTAAAAAGGAAAAGCAAAGTTGGAAGACTCTCATTTCTGGACTTTAAATCGTATTACCTAGCTACAGTGGTAAAAACAGCATGGTACTGTCATAAAGACAGACACATAGACCAATGGAACCAAACTGATAGTTAAAAAACAGACCCTCACATCTATGGTCAAGCGATTTTTGACTAACCTGTCAAACCCACCCAGCTTGGGCAGAACAGTCCATTCAACAAATGGTGCTGAAAAAACTGGATATCCATAGCCAAAAGAAGGAAAGAGAACCCTTATCTCACACCTTATACAAAAATTAACTCAAAATGAATCAAAAACCTAAATAAAAAAGCAAGGACCATAAAGCTTCTAGAAGAAAATATAGGAAAATATCCTCAAGACCTGGTGGTAGGTGGTGGATTCTTAAAGGAGATAAGAGAAGGACTAAGATAGACTACTGATATTTAATGTATGTAGCAGTTTTAATTAACTTTACTGTAAAAGTGTGGAAATGTACACAGTTGATGGTAACACATTATAGTGAATAACAGCTGGTTTATAAATGGGGATGTGGCTGAAAATGGTAGTCTAAGGATGTAAATGCCAATTGACAGAAAGCTAGAGAATAATCTAGGGACTGAATAGCACAGTAAACTCAGAGGTGGATGAGAATTGTGGTTGATGGTACTGATGCAAGAGCATCCTTTGTGAGCTAGAGCAGATGTACATCAGTATTGCAGGGTGGTGGGAATGTGGAGAAGCATGGGAAAAATACAACCAGAGTGACCTATGGACTGTGGTTAATAGTAATAATGTAATAACCATGCATTTATACCAAAAATGCACTATGTTGATAATGGGGGAGTATGGAAAATGTGTGCCAAATGTACGCTGTGGACGTGGTAATAATCGGATGATATTATCTCATAATCTGTAACAAATGTTCCACCACGGTGTGGCGTGTTGATAGAGGGGTGTTGTTTGGGAATTCTGCACATGTGCATGATTGTTTTGTAAGTTTACAACTTCTGTCATAAAAATATATTTAAAAAATAATAATAGCGTGGGTTGGAAAAATGCACCAAATGTAAGATAAGGACTATAATTAGTAGTAAGATTTTGACAGTATTCTTTCATAATTTGTAACAAATGTCTCATGACAATGCAAGGTGTTGGTGGAGGGTTGATGTATGGGACCCCTGTATGATGTTATGCATGTTTGCTTTGTAAGTTCACAACTTTTACTATACACTTATTGTTTATGTATGTTCATGTATAAATGATATAAAAATAATAATAATAATAGGATGGGTTGAGGGCAAATACTTTGGTTAGTAGTAATATTTTAAGGATGCTCTTTAATCATTAGTTAAAAATGTTTAACAACAATGCAAGATATTGGTGGTAGCGTGAGGTATGAGAGCTCCTGTATGATGTTATGTATGTTTGTTTTTTAAGTTCACAACTATTGCTATACACTTATTGTTTATGTATGTTCATGTATGAGTGATATACTTCAATAAATTAAAAGAAAAACCCCAGGAAGAAAACTGTGAAGACAAACAATAAACTAAGAAAAATAGTTGTATCATATGGTGTAGCCACATAGTCAAGAGACTTTCTATATAAAGAATTCTTTTCAATGAATGCTTTTAAAGTGAATATGACCATGGAAAAATGGCCGAGACATGAATATATATTCATAAAAAATACAATAAAAAACTCATGAAAAATGTTTGATTTCACCAATAACTAAAGAAAAACAAATTAAAACAATGAATAATCAGTTTTCATCTGTCAAATTAGCAATTAAAAAAAAAGATCACTTTCATTCATTGCTAGTGGAAGGCAATTTATTTTACATATCAATAGCCTTGAAAATATGCCTACAAAATTTTCCTAGGTTAAGCTCTCAGAGGTTTATTGTCAAAGGCAGATTTTCCAACTGGATGATTTTTACCTCTGTGATTATTAAAGGGAAGATTAACTTTTTTTTCTTCCTCTGTTCTTTGGATAAGATCATTTAATTTGATCTATCTTCAAATCCACTGACTCTCTTTGGCTATCACCAATCTGTTATTAAGTCTCTCCATCAGATTTTTCACTACACACACACACACACACACAAATACGTGGTGGGGGGGATTAAGATACTATAAAGTTTTAATTATAATAGGAATATGGCTTGGGCTCAAGAAACAAATAGAACCATGGCCCAATAGAGGATGAATCTAGGTACATCTGAGCACTGAATGTGTATAATACTGTTACCACAAATCAGGGAGGGAATAGCATACTGTTTGGTAGATGGTATTAGGAAACAATACTCACCATATTGAGAGAAATAAAACCAGATTCCTACTTAAGACAATATCCAAAAGTGGGCTCTCGGTGTAAAAGGGAAAACTACAAAACTAATAGTCAATAATATGGGAGAGGGAAAAGGTGTGGCTCAAGCGATTGGGCTCCCATCTACCATTTGGAGGTCCAGGGTTCGATTCCTGGGGCCTCCTGGTGAAAGGCAAGCTGGCCCACGTGGAGTGCCGGCCCACGCAGGAGTGCTGGCCCACACAGGAGTGCTGGCGCAGCAACATGATGTAACAAAAAGAGACACAAAGGAGAGACAATAAGAGATGCAGCAGACCAGGGAACTGAGGTGGCACAAGAGATTGAGTGCCTCTCTCCCACTCCTGAGAGGGAGGTTATTTAAATAACCTCTCAGGATATTGAACAAAAATACAAAGAAAAGGCAAATAAGACAAGCAGACACAGAAGAACATACAGAGAGCAGACAGTGAGTGCAAAACAGTGAGGGGGAGGGAGAAATAAATAAATAAAAATTTAAAAAAATATATAGGAAAATGTCCTTGTGACATAGAGAGGGAAAGCTTCTTGAGTGAACTTTCAAAAGCACACACAAAAAATGGCAAAAATAAATTGATCAATTTGATTACTTAAAAATTAAGGGGGACGAATGTGGCTCAAATGGTTGGGCATCTGTCTCCCATATGGAGGAACCTGGGTTCTATCCCCGGGACCTCCCGGTAAAATAAAAAAAATTAAAAATAAATCAAAATTAAAAAAAAAAACAAAAAACCTTTGGGGGATGGATGTGGCTCAAACGGTTGGGCATCCGTCTCCCATATAGAGGGACCTGGGTTCGATCCCCAGGACCTCCCAGTCAAAAAAAAAAAAAAAAAAATTAAGGATTTCTTTCCATTGAAGGATATTATGGGCAAATTAACTAATAAAAATTGGTTTTAGTGTCTAAAACCAACAAGAAACTAGTATCTACAACATTAAGGTAACTCCTGAAAATTTAAAACAACAGAAATGACAAGATTTCAGTAGAAAAGTAGAGAAAAAACAGGAGTAGGCAATTTACAATGCAATAAATTTCAAAGGCTAGTCATATGAAGCGATGTTCAAACTCATTAATAATCAGTTACATACACTTTAAAATAAAAAATTAATATCACTTACAGTCATTAAATGGACAAAAATTAGAAAGCTGGAAAATATACAGTGTTGGCTAGATGTGGGAATATAAGAACTCTTACATACTTCTAAATGGGAAAAATTTTAAATAACCTCTCAGGGTGTTGAACAAAAATACAAAGAAAAGGCAAATAAGATAAGAAATTAAAGGAACAGATTAAAGTTCCTAAATCTAATTAAAGGAGTTCCAAAAAGAGAGGACAAAGAAAATTGGGATGGGGATGGGGACAGTAGGTGGAGTGGGAGGAAATTATCAAAGAAATAATTCAGGAAAATATTCAACACCTGAAAGACATGAGCTTCCAAATTGCGAGTCCAGCGTAATGAGTCATAAAAGAACCCTAATCCAAGACATATCAACAGGAAAATTGAAAACACAAGAACAAAAACAATATCCTAAAATCTTAGAGAAAGATTAAAAAAAAAAGTCACATACAAAGAATAGGAAATCAACAGCAATGTTAAAAGGTTGAAGACAATGGAGCAATGCCTTCAAAATCCAAGGAAAAGTAGTTTCTGTCTCTGAATTCTATACCTAGACAAACTATCAACCTGAGGACTGAACTTTTCATAATTAATATTATAGTAATATGTGATTTTAAAAAAATATGTGCATGTATAACTTTGATAAAAATAAATAATTTCAAAATGAAAAAAATAAAAACAAAAACCTACAGATTGACCCAAAAATCCCCTCCTGGGAATTTATCCCAAGGGAATAATTTCCGTTGTAGGATGTATGGAAGATCTTGATACTGACCTGGGCAGTGTTTGATGGCTGTGGGCTTTCCCTGTGGTGCTGTGTGTGGAGGTAAAATGTTGCAGGCATGCACTGGTTACATGGGACTGCTTGCTCAGAGGCCCCACTGATGCAGGGCATTGTCTGCTCGGGGTCCGGCACAGTGACAGGTCCCAAAGAGAAACAGCAGGCGGCACACGGGAAGGAAAGCAGCACCTGTGAAATATCTGGTCAACAGGGGGATGTTAGGGACCACGAATGCGCCAGGCCTGTATTCCCAAATGTTCAGAGTAAAGCAGAATCACTGGAGGAGCTTACTAAAAATGCTGACTCCCAGCTTATCCCCAGTGAGCCTGGGTAGGCCTGAGTATCTGCTAGGTACGGGCTCTATTCTTTGGGTCACATCGTTCTCCCACCTATAATGCCCTCTACCCCTACTGCCTTTGTGAATCCTACACTGCTCAAGTGCCACTCCCTCCAGGAAGCCTCCCCTGACCACCCCATCCATCTTTGAGTCCCCTCCTTTGAACACTTGGAGCAGTATTTATCTTGTCTTGTCCATGCACTACCTTTCCATTGAAAACAACAGGTCAAGTTGGCCTTGCAGATGAGCATTACGAAACCTTCAAACACATAGTTAATCCCCATTCAATACATACTGTTTCTGATAACAGAAAAAGAAGGAAAGCTCCTAACACATTTTATGAGAGTAAATAACCAGATGAGGACTATATAAAAATAGAAATCTATCAACCAATTTCACTTATGAATATGGATATAAGTATTCTAAATGAAACACTAACAAATTGAATTTGTAGTATGAAAATATATATGCATATATAATGACCAAGTAGGGTTTATTCCAACATCAGAAACTCTGTTATGGATTGAATTGCATCCCTCCAAAAGACATGTTCAAGTCCTAAGTCCCGGTCCCTTGAATGTGACCCTGTCGAGTGCACACCTCTATGATTCCTCCCCTGCAGCCAGGCCAGGCTCCTCCCTGTCCAGAACACCTTGGCAGAGCTTTGTCACACTATTTCTTTATGCCTTTCCCTTTCTTCTCCCCCACTCACAGCTTAAATATCCTTCATGGTGCAACCCAAATCCTGCCTCCTCTGGGAGGCCTCCCCCTGTCCCCCCTCCCCCATACTCCAGATCCAGTGGGTTCTTGGGTCTCGGAAGCACACAGCATGCTCCACTCATTTGCCATTTGTCATGAGCCATCTGGTCCTTGTCTCCTAGTTCTCCAATCAGAGAGTCACCATGCCAGGGTCAAGTCTTGCACACCTTGCCACCCTCCCAGCTCCAGACCCAGTGCCTTGCTGGAAATAGGTGCTCACCACTTGGCTGTGGCCGTTTGCCTGAGGCAGGGAGGCAGAGTGGTGGATAAATTGAAGCAGCGTGAGATATCACCGTTCCCAGCACCGACTAGGTGCTAGAGACTCTTGGTACTTGGCTGGGTCCGTGTAAAGCAGTTAAGACAGATGGGCCCTGGCTGCCGAGATACACAGACAGTAAGGGCATGTTCTTATTCAAGTTCACTAGAAATAAATCATTTCAGCCCATTCATTAATCCCAGCCACACTCTAGCAGCCTCCTGGGTACCCGAACGCACATGTTCTTCTGGAACTCACATGAGCAGAAAACAGGCTTGAAGACAGTAGCCAACTCCCACCATACCTTCCTGAGCAGCCCACGTGACAGGTCCTATATTGGGTTCAGGGTAGACCAAGATGAGTTGCAGTCCTGCCCTTTCAGAGCTCACAGTAATACTGGGGAACAGACACCAAATGGAGCGGACAGCACCACGTGACCAGTTCTTTGTTAGCCATCAGCAGTCTCATTAGCCAGACACCCTCCTGGGGAAGCAGACATGAGGCAGGGGCTGGCGGCCCAATTCTCCCAGATGCCAGGTGGGGCAGGATTTCTGGCATTCTGTCAAGAGTCCTATTGTGCAGACTGAGTTGGGAGACTCCAAGTCAGGCTTAGCTGGCCTGGCCCCTAAGCCTTTGTGTAAAACGTTGCTATTTTGTTCATCAGATTTTTTTTGGGTGCGGCGGGGGGACATAATTTTTTATTTTTAAAAATATTATTTATCTTAATTGTTGAGTATTTTCAAAACTTAAAATATTGTTTATTACTTGATTACTGAATTCCTTAAATTTTTCTCTCTGGAACATGCAGATGTTCATTAAACAATTTTTACTAGCAAGCAGGCACAGAACAGTTTGTACAACCTCTTCCGTAAGCTCAACGAGGCCCTAACGCCCTGCCCTTTCAAGTGTGCCTACTACACCTAAAATGGTGAATTCCTTAAGACTTCCGCCCAGGGTGAGCACTAAAGCGGAGTCTCGCCTTGACGGCGGCGCAAGCCGTCAGCGCCCGCAACGCCCCAGCCCACGCCCCGCCTGCAGGTCCCCGCCCCGCCTCCCCCGCGAGCGGGCTTGCGCTCCGCGCCTCGGTGCCGCCCTGGCCTCGGCCGCAGCGGAGCCTGGAGGCGGCCCGGGCCGCTTCTGAGAATCCCTTCGCGGTCCCCGGCTTGTGCGACTTCCCCGTTCCCTCTAGTCTGCCGGATTCTGCTGCCTCCTCCAGGGCACAGACCGAGGGTCTCGCTTTGCCACTTTCTCTGAATTCCTCAGAGCAGCCTCCCGGTGCTCAGCGCGCAGACAGAACCAAACCATCTGCACCCACACAGCCTTTCGTATATATCAACAAGACTTTACCATTCCAGACAACTTTTGCCCTGGAAGATAAAAGCTGCACATCACTCTACTCAAAAGATCCAGCAACTCTGCAAAAGAAAGCATCAGCGGACAGTGTACACACCAAGACCCTTTGAACCCCTTGCCTCAAAAGCCTCGCCTTGCTGTGTCTCCCAGCCCTAAACTGTTATACCCGCAGCCCTGTCCCAGGCCAGTCAAGCCTCCTCAGCCCCACATTGAAACACCTGCCTTAAAGCAGACATCAAGTCCCGGAAAAAGCCGACCCTGTTCTCCCCCTTGCCAAATGCCATTAAGCAATAATTTGTTTTGTTTTGTCATGTTTTGGTGACACTTTGGGAGCCAGCATTTGGCAGCATAGATGCTTAGCACTTCCTGGGTGGGCTTTAGAAGTGGAAAGCTGTGAGCCAGTGTGTCATGGATGTTGGGGGAAGGGAGGACAAAATTTGGGGTGAGTCATTTGCTCCCTCCCCACCCCCAAGACCCGATGACTTCCTCTCTGGAATGGGAACCATCTTGCTGCAGTGGAGACTTGCCGCTCTTGTTGACTGCCAACCTCTGAAGCCCCCTTCTAAGTCTGCGGCATCCCCACCTTACAAGGCTTGGCTCTGCCTCCCGTCAGAGAAGAGAAAAACATCAGAAACTCGCTTTTTCATCTCCCTTGTCAGGACCAGTCCCAGGGTCTTTAAGTCAGGAGCTCCAGACTTTGACTGAAGGACTGGTGATGCAAAGAGGCGGGGACCACACTGGACAGTGTTCCTGAAGCAAGGGGACAACAGTGCTGGGGCCCATGTCCAGTGTCCAGGGCTGGTGGGTGGCTGGTGCCCACCGTGGGGTCTGGAGGCCCTGTGGGGTCCTCACCAGTGTGTCTTGTTTCCCAGACCTCCCCACCAGTATCTGCAGTCCTTTGGATAAATCCCTCTTCTGCGTGAATCAGCCAGTTAGTTTCTGATTTCTGCAACAAAGACTGTTGCCTGAAGGTGGCCACGTAGGGGAACTCTGAGGTGCTGCTTCAACTCTAATAGTTACTATTCTCACTAGATGGCTGAGGATGGGGAGGAGGGCGGATTGGCCCTGGAATGAACCTTGTTTGCTAAGTGGTAGCAGGCTCAGGAGCACCAGTGAAAACCACCCTCTCCCCTCCTCTGCATCTGGGCCCCGCAGACCTGGAGACAGCATTTGGCGAGGGGCTTTCACCTGGAGAACTCCTGGTGTGTGCAGCTCACTGCAGCCCAAGTGACTTATCACGGAAAGGGCCAGCAGAGGTGCTGGCAAGTACAGCCAGCCAGCAAGCAGAGGTGATGGGATTGCACACCACCCCCAAAGGGCCAGAAACAGCCCCAGCCTGACCAACAACTGACTCTCTTTTGGCACCACTGAGCTATTCCAGCAGGCTTAGTGTTGTAGCTGCTGCGCTGCTTCTGCAGGAGCTCCAAGAAACCTCCCGGAGACAGGCGTGGTGTCAGACCCTGTGTGTGTGTGTGTGTGTGTGTGTGTGTGTGTGTGTGTGTGTGTTGGGGGAAGTGGGCCCTGAGGAGCTAGCAGGGGTGAGGACTCAAGTCCAGAATGCAGGAGGTGCCTTGGAAGGCTTCTGCTCCAGCCCCCTCATGTCAGAGATGAGGATACCAAGGCCTGCCTCCACCGAACATATTTGTGGAGAAAGTATTCAGGAACAAAGCCTTCCTCAGGAACGTGCAGCTGTGGGTCATGTGTCATAAGGATGCATAAGAGTGATAAAGAGTGACAGGGATTTTGAGAATTCCAAGCAGGGTTGTCCTCAGGATATTTGGGACCCTGGGCAAATATTTTTTGCGGGACCCATGTCTGTATAAACAGTCACTTGAAGTCAGCAGGACAGTACCATTCTGATGGCTCATTTCTGGATGACCCAGCAAAAGAAAGACTACACTGGACAATATGACCAATTCACTTGCCAGGTCACACTTCTGGAACCAGAGTCCAGCTATAAGGTTCAGTACAGTCCTGGAGCTCTTTGGGGCATCTGGTCAACCCAACCCAACATACTTTTTGTAGAGTGTTGGAGAGCAGCACCTCAAGGGGTCCCGGGCTAGCTTTGGGCACTCCATATGGACAACACTATCAGTCCTGGCCAGTCTTAGCAACCAGAGGGGGGCTTAGAAATTTTCTAATTTCAAGGAAAGCATTCCCAGGCGTAGGAGGTGCCCTGAGTCACGGGGCCAGGAGCAGAGGCCTCTTGCCAGGTCCTAAGGGCAGTGTTTACTCCAAGAACAGAAGCTTAGCACAGCTAGGCCCCAGGGACTGACCCGGCATTCCAGGGGGCTCCAGGGGCCACTGCAGTCCAAGTTCATGGTGCTACCCCGTTGCGCCCTACACTGATACTATTAATACTCCTCAGCTGTTTCCTCTCTCCTGTTGTCAATCTGCTTCCTCACTTCCTGTTTTCCCTTCGCTTTTCCTACGTCATAACTCTGACATACACATGGCCTGGCTTGGCCTTTCTATACCATGCCTTTCCATACCTAGTGCCTCATTCTCTCAGTATTTCTTAGTTCAAATTCCTGAGCAGGGGAACCCAGCCCTGTTCTTGTGGGGTCAAGTCTGGTCTAATGGCCTGCAGCAGTGGCAGGTCACATGCTACCCGTGTGGCTGCCAGGGGGAGGGCAGGAAGGCAGGTGCAGGGAACAGTGGGGCCCCACACCAAGGAGGGATTCACCCAAGGCCATGTTCCAAGTGTGGGAGCCAAGCCAGTGCTCCTTTTCTTCATCATTTTATTCCTGATGGAGGTTGAGTGGCCTAGGATGTGGCTGAGAGCTGAGGAGGATGCAGATCAGGTCTGTGGGGGAGCTGAGACAGGTGGGGTTGAGAGGTTGTTACTTGGACACAGCCAGCGAATGTTAGCTGGGACATGACTTCCATCAAATAGGATGAGGACTTTGTGGGATTTTGTGAAAGGATTTTTGTTTGCCAAACCAAAACCAGGCTGCAGCAGTAGCTCCACCCCACTGAATGTAAAAGACTAACCAGGGAAGCGGATGTGGCTTAAGTGGTTGGGCATCCGTCTACCATATGGAAGGACCTAGGTTCAATCGCTGGGACCTCCTGGTAAAATAAAAAGGTGAGCAGGTGAGCTGGGCCTGCGCAGATCTGCGGCAAGCCATGCAGCAAGATGATGACTCAACAAAAGAGAGACACAGGGGAGAGCCAAGGTGAGACGTGCCCGAAACCAGAAACTGAGGTGGAGCAAGTGACAGGGTGCCTCTCTCCCACATCGGAGATCCCCAGGATCGAATCCCGGTGAAGCCTGTAGGAGAAAAATGAGAAGAGAAGGCAAGAAACAGACACAGAAGTTCACCCAGCGAATGGACACAGAGAGGTGCTGGGAAGGGAATGTGTTCAGTGTAGCTCCTCAGGCGGGTGGTCGGTGGTCGGTATAGAGGCAATGTCCTCAGGGCTGGCCAAGCCTCACAAACTTTCTCAGAGGCTGTTCTCCACCTTTGGCCGGCCACACACTCCCTCCCTCTGCCTCTTCAGCAACCAGCTGGGAGCAGTTGGTAGGGTGTTTAAGAAGGCAAATTATTTTTGTCCTGTTCTCAGGGCAAACAATGTGTCGGCCACACCGGGCCTGGAAGTGTACAACCCCTCCAGTGCAGCAGGCCAAGTTTGCTGGTCCAAATCTGAATTTGCTGTAGGCTATGTCTCTCCCTCTCCTCTTTTTGGGGAAGAGGACCCCGGCAAACCCCTCAGCCCACAGCCACTGCAGTTCACAGCTGATGCAGTCCATAGACTATTTGCCCCATAAGTGGGGAGAAGGGTGCCCGCTGCTGCTTTTTCAGCTCCACTCATGGGAATTTTCAGCCAGCTGAGACTCCTTTCCTTTGCCCCTCTCTCTTCTGGGTGGTGTCTTGCCTCACCCTGGTGTCCTGAGCCCCAGAGCAGCCCTCCAGTCAGTCTCCACCAGACCTCTAGCTATTCTTTCCGGAAGAGAAGTGATCCCTCTGCCTCTCTAATCCTCCATCTTCCCACCGAATGTAGTTTTCTCACAAGTGCTTTCGACTCCTTTGGATGATATTA
>JAQZBX010024511.1:13354-30215 GCA_029593785.1 Cabassous unicinctus
AAAGATTTATTTATTTTTATTTATCTATCCCCCCTTGCTGCCTGCGCTGCTGTGTCCACTCGCTGCGCGTCCTCTCTGTGTCCGCTCATCTCTCCCCCGCTGTGAGGTCTTGCACGGCACCGCGCGAGCCGGTCCGCCCTCACAAGGAGGCGCTGGGAAGCGAACCCGGGGCCTCTCATATGGTAAACGGGTGCTCTGTCCATTGCACCACACCCGCTCCCTGCCGTGAGGTTGCTGCATCAGCCCACCGCACCACTCAGGCCAGCGTGCCCTCACAAGGAGGCCTCGGGACGCGAACCCGGGCCTCCCATATGGTAAACGGGGGCTCTATCCACTGAGCCACACCCACTTCCCTTGGCCATTTTGAATTCAGTTAGTTACTGGGCATTCGTTCTTGCTTTTTACAAAAGCAACAAACATTGCCTGTATAGGTTTCATGCTAGCACCTCTTGAAGAGCTAAAGGGAGATGTGGCCATATTGAGTTTCATTTTAAGTTTTCTACCTTCTTTTCCTCCTATCTTCCCCTTCCTTTACATGGCATCCAGTGAGAAGACCTGCCCTCTCAGTCATGCAGATGTCATCTGATGGACAAGTGCAGAGCCACTGCCTCCAGTGAAACTGAAAAGTAGACCTGTAATTGTGGGAAAACTCTAAATTCTCTTGTTACAGCCCTGCCACCCCTTGCTGTGTTTATATATATATATATTATGTATTATATATATATAATACTTTATCCCTCATGTGTGAAAGACCCAGTGCTGGAATTCTTTGGTGTAAATAAACGTTTGGTTTTATTTACCGAGGTTAGATTTAAGCTCCCCGTGTGACCGTTTCTCTGGGTGGGTGTCTCACGCTCGCATCTGAGCAGCCTGCAGCCCTGTACCATGGGGGCTTCCCAAAGCCCCCATTTTTATACACCCCTCGTTGACCCCTACTACTGGGCAGGGCAGAGAGGCCTTAAAAAAGCACCACAAGCCAAAGTGTCTCTGGGGATTAAGGATCCTTTGCCATAAAACTCATTTCATGTCTCAGCAGTGCAGGGATTAGGATGTTTTAGGTATAAAGTGGGTTTCCCACTGTAATCCAACCACCTAAGATTATCAGGTGCTTCACTAAGGAAGCCTAGTTTTTTAAGCACAATAGCAAAACCATCAGCTCTGGATTTTCTCTTGTTTCATTACAGTAGTTGCTTGTGGGGAACAGGAAAAAATTCTTCCAACATATTTTAAGGCGTAAAGCCTTAGTTCCCTATTCTCCTACCGTTACAGATTCACAAGCCTTTCTCATGTGGGTGTCATAGACAAGCAATTGATTGGGGAATTGAATTTCATGAACTCATTTTAACTTTGTAAGTCATCTTTGCTTTATTAACTTTATCAAGGTAGTGGCTTTAGAGAACATAATGGAAAATTAGGTCAAGCTGACGCCTCCTCTTATAATGCTTCTCAACCAGAGGGAATGCTGAAGGGGAAACAAGCTGACACTGTGGCAGGATGGTTTTCTTCCCTGTGGCCACTTACAGTGGATATTTACCGTACTTGACCTTTTTATGCCTTGGAATGCTGTGAGGGTTACCATGTTGAATTTGTGCAGAAGCTAAAAGCACTGGATATGCCAGACATGCAATTTGTGATTACGTTGGCACTGGATTGTGATTTGAACAGGACACTTATGACTAATGAAGTCTTTCTTTTGAGGTGGTAAGGGATGTTAATCAAGACTTGATACCCCATACTTTTAGCTCAGAGAATCTAGGTATAGCTGAGGCTGATGTGGGGAGCTCCAGACAGGTGGGCTGTCCTAACACCCATGAGACCTTTGCAAGAAGTGGAAGGTGAATGCGGACGCCTCTGAAAAGCCACCAAGAGCCTTTTAAAACAAATAAAATTTTAAAATGCTACTTAAGGAGTCATTGCAGAAGCATAAAAAAAAAAAAAAAAAAGATCAAATTGTGGGGTTGGGAGCAAGAGTTTACAGAATAACAACTTCTGTGTTGTTGTAAATTACCTTGTCTGTGTACCTTGTATTGGGATGCTCTATTTCTCAGCACTACTTGTGTCTGCTTTGCTTAGATGGCAGGAAATGGAATGCCAGTATAAGACAGCTGTGTTGGCGATTACTCTGAAAGGTTTTTTAAAGTATTTTTTAAACTTTGTTTGAAGTGGCCCTTTTTTTAAGTTTGAGTCAGAAGCCCTCCCCTGCCCTTGATTTATTGGTTGTAATTGTATTTTAATTGTTATAACTAAAGCATAACTGTTCTGGGAAGAAGTTGTGCCATGAAGGCCTTTAATTTTTTTAATGAAAACATTTAAACAAAATAAATAAGTAAATAAATAAACCCTCTTGATCATGGTGTATAGTTCTTTTAATGTGCTGCTGGATTAGATTTTCAAGTATTTTTTTGAGGATTTTTGCTTCTATGTATTCATAAAAGGCATTGATCTGTTGGTCTGTAATTTTCTTTTCTTGTAGAATCTTTATCTGGCTTTGGTATTAGGGTGATATTGGCCTCAGAGAATGAGTAGTTTTCCTGCTCTTGAATTTTATGAAAGAGATTGAGCAGGATTGGAATTACTCTTCTTGGAATATTTGGTGAATTCTACCTGGGCTTTTCTTTGTTGGGAGGTTTTTGATTACTGAGCTAATCTCTTTACTTGTTATTGGTCTGTTAAGATCTTCTATTTCTTCTAGAGTCAGTGCAAGTTGTGCGTGTGCTTCTGAGAATTTGTCCATTTCGCCCAGGCTTTCTAGTTTGTTGGGATACAGTTATTCATAGCATCCTCTTATGATACCTTTTATTTCTGTTGGGTCAGTAGTAATGTCTCTCATTTCTGATTTTATTTGTTTGCCTCTTCTCTCTTTTTATCTTTGTCAGTCTAGCTAAGTGTCAATTTTATTGATGTTTTCAAAGAACCAACTTTTGGTTCTGTTAATTCTCTCCATTCTTTTTTTATTCTCAATTTCATTTATTTCTGCTCTAATCTTTGTTATTTCTTTCCTTCTGTTTGCTTTGGGATTAGTTTGCTGTTCGTTTTATAGCTCCTCCAGGTGTGCAGGTAGGTCTTTGATTTTAGCTCTTTCTTCTTTTTTAATGTAAGTGTTTAGGGCTATAAATTTCCCTCTCAGCACTGCCTTCACTGCATCCCATAAATTTTGATATGTTGTGTTTGCATTTTTGTTCATCGCAAGATATTCACTGATTTCTCTTGCAATTTCTCTGATCCACTTATTGTTTAAGAGTGTGTTATTTGGAAAATGGATGTGGCTCAAGCGATTGGGCTCCCATCTACCATATAGAAGGTCCAGTGAGGAGCCCGGGAGGGTTTTCAGTTCAGATGGCACTCACTCAGGCCTGGGGGGAGAGGAGAGCTTGGAGGGGAAGGAGGTGCGGGCAGAGCAGCACAGGGAGGCTGAAGGTGTAAGCCACGGTAACAGCAGCAGGAATGGAAGGAAGAAGACTGACCTGAGATCTTGAGGAGGCAGAATCAATAGGTCTTGGTGAGTGGGTGAGGCAGAGGGAGAAGTTGAAGGCAATGTCCAGGTTTCTGACTTGGAACTCTGGGAAGGGCATGGAGCTACCATCAAACACAAGTTTCTCTTTTACTGCTAGGCATCAAGCATCCAGAAGGTACTTCTGTTACATTATCCTTTTTCTGTGGGAATTCAATTAACTCAAGGATCAAGCAAATCTGACAACTGCCGCATATAGGGATGGGGAGTGTTGGGGTTGGGGGACCTCAATGTCTAGCCTACCATCATGCTCGCACCCATCTCTGAGCTCTTGTACATAAGGTGTTCCCAACTTTTTATTCATTTATAAATATCCCTGGTGAACCACCTATGTGCCAGCAGCTCCACCATGCTCTGTGTGGAGACTATAGTAGTGATGGAGACAGATGCACCCCCTGCCTGCTGGGACTGGGAATACTGACATTGGCAAGGTTCTGGGCAGCCAAGAAAGTGACACCTAAGCTGAGACCAAAGAGATGCATTGGAGTGAGCCCCACGGCAGGGGAGGGGGATGATGAGTGAGAGGCACTCACCATGGCAGGAGCTTCGAGCATGGGGGGAGCATCAGAGATGACACTGGAGAGGCAAGCAGGGACCAGATCATCAAGCCCTTGTGAGGCCAGTTAGGGAGGCTGGACTCCACCCCAGGGCAGGGACTAGGATGAGGTGAGTGAGGCCAGTGAAGTGCCTCAACTGCAGAAGGTAAAGAGATGCTCCCTCCCAAGGTTGTGAAAGGCTGGGCCCTGCTTTATCTTAAGGACAATGGGAAGCCATTGAGGGATTTTAGGCAGGAAAGTGACAGGATCAGATTTGAGTTTTTAAAATATTATTCTGATTAGAGAAGGGCACCCAGGAATCCCAACTATTTGTAATATTTACTTCTTAAGGTGGGAGGAAGATTCATTGGTGTTGACCTCTTAGTGTGCCTGAAATAATTCATAATTTAAAGAGATAGATAGATGATACAGAGAGAGAGAGAGAGAGAGAGAGAGAGAGAGAGAGAGAGAGATCATAGATCCATCACTCTGGTCGTTGAGTGGAGAATGGACCGGAGAAAGCAAGAATGGATGCAAGTAAACCTGTTCGGAGGCCACGGCCACAGTTCAGGCGAGTGTGGATAGTGGCTGCAAATAGAGGGGGTGGGAATGAAGTAGAGAGAAGTGGGGGGAATTACAGAAGCTGGTGATTGTGCAATGGGGTGGGAGGCAAAGATGATACCAGTAATTGCGTTGGGAGTATGATGGTGACCAGGAAGAAGAGAAGGATGGGAAGTCCAGAGCCTCTGGATTGGAAGTGGAGATGCCCATCTCATTGGACATGTGGGTCAGCAGTTGAGAAAGAGGTGGGCAGGAGACAGAGATGCTGGAATCACCAGCACATGGATGTACTTGAAGCCATGGAATGGATAGGATTGCTGGGGAGAGGGCCTCGGGCATAGTCCAAGAGCTTCAGCATTGAGGGGCTGCATGAGGAAGAGGAGCCTGAGAAGGAGACCAAGACTGAACAGAACCACAATAAAGTGGGGGAAAACCACAGGAGTGTTGGTGCCATGGACATTAGAGAATTTCAAGATAGTGGGGGTGACCGATAATGCCACAAGCTGCCAGGACTTCATGAAATAGCCTACCACATTTTAGAGACACCTGTCTATGTCCCACCACCACTGATCTCTAATGCCTCCTCCTCTGATCCACCCTATCCAAATTCTGACCTTGTATCATTCTACAGCTTAAACACCACCTTTCCAGACGGTCTAGCTGATGTACCTACTGTTTGACTATTTAGGAGCATTTACTGTTTGTAATATCTCTCCTAACCCTTAATTCTAAATTATCTTGCATCATTCCCCAGACACTTTCATAGCTAGATTGTAAATTCTTTAGAGTAGGAAGTATGACCACCTCTACCGTACTTTCCAAGTATAAGATACCTCCACCCATTCTCCATCCATATTTGCTGCGTGAAAAACACCACCTGTGGGCAGTGATTTCTGTGTCATTCCAAGTTTGGCCAGTAGGCTGCGCTCCAGAAAGGAGATGCTCAGAAACTCTTACCTTCTCCTGGATCCAGAAACAGCCAGCCTCGGTTTAAAGGGCAGTAATGAGCCATCTTCCAAAAACACTGCTAGGGATGGCCTCTTCCAAACCCCCAAAACTGCTTTGCTCCCCGCTCCCCCCAAGAGCCCTAGGATGACACTTGAGATGTGAGGACACCAGATAAGGCCCTCTTCCCAGCCTTGTCATATACATCTAGAGTTCCAGGATAAAGGGCTGGAAAGGACCTCATTTAACCCATTCACATGATTTTTTTAAAAAATTATTTTAATACATCTAACAACAAAAAAATTTCCCATTTTAATCACTTTCACGTGTACAGTTTGATGATATTAATTACATTCACAATAATATTCTCCCATCACCATAATCCATTACCAAAAATTTTCAACACCCCCCACAGAAGTTCTGTCTATACCCATTAAGCAATAATTCTCCATCCTCTCCCTGTTACCCTGGCCACCTGTAAGCTACTTTCTGTCTCTCTGAATTTCCGTCTTCTAGGTATTTCATATAAGTGGAATCATACAATATTTGTCCTTTTGTGTCTGGCTTATTTTACTCAGCATAATGTCTTCAAGTTTCATTCATGTTGTAGCATATATCAGAACTTCATTTCTTTTTATGGCTGAATAATATTTCACTGTATATTTATACAACACTTTCATCCAGTTGATGGACACTTGGGCTGCTTCCAAATTTTGACTATTGTGAATAATGCTATTTCGAACATTGTTGTACAGATATCTGTGTGAGCTCTTTATTTCAGTTCTTTTGTGTATATACCAAGAAATGGAATTGCTGTGTCAAATGATAGTTCTATATTTAACTTTCTGAGGAAACACCAACTGATTTCCACAGTGGCTGCACATTTTACAAAGTCACTAGAAATGTGTAAGAGTTCCTATTTCTCTTCATCCTTGCCAACACTTATTATTTTCTGGGTTGTTTTTTTTTGTCTTAATAATAGCCATCCTAGTGGGTGTGAAGTGGTTTCTCATTGTAATGGGTTTTGATTGCATTTCCCTAATGGCTAATGATGTTGAACATCTTTTCATGTACTTATTCACCATTTCTATATCTTCTTTGGAGAAATGTCTATTCAAGTCCTTTGCTCATTTTTAAATTGGATTGTTTGTCTTTTTGTTATTGAGTTGTAGGTGTTCTTTATATATTCTTGATATTAAACCCTTATCAAATATATGGTTTCCAAATATTTTCCTATTCTGTAAGTTGTCTTTTCATTTTCTTGATAATATCCTTTGATGCCAATTTATCTATTTTGAGGTCCAATTTATCTATTCTTTCTTTCATTGCTCATGTTTTTGGTTTCATATCTAGGAATCCACTGCCTAATACAAGGTCCTGACAATTTTTCCCCTCTGTTTTCTTCTAAAAGTTTTATGATTTTATGTTGGCTCTTAAACAGCTCTTATATTAGGCTGTTGATCTATTTTGAGTTAATTTTTGTATATGATGGGAAGTAGAGATTCACTTTCATTCTTTTGCATGTGGATATCCAGTTTCCCCAACACCATGTGTTGAAATGACTATTCTTTCCTCATTGAGTGGACTTGGCACCTTTACCAAAAATCAATTGGCCATAGATGTGTGAGTTTGTTTCTGAACTCTCAATTCTATTCCATTGGTCCATTTGTCTGTCCAGATGCTAGTTTTGATTACTATAGCTTTGTAATAAGTATTAACATCAGGAAATGTGAGTCCTTCAACATTTCTTCCTTTTCAAAATGGTTTTGACTTTTCAGGGTCTCTTGCCCTTCCATATGAATTTGATGATTGGCTTTTCCATTTCTGTGAAGAATGATGTTGGAATTTTTATTGGGATTGCATTGAATCTGTAAATCACTTTGGGTAGTATTGACATGTTAGTAACATTTAGTTTTCCCATCCATAAGCATGGAAAGTATTTCCACTTATTTAGGTCTTCTTTAATTTCTTTCAGCAATGTTCTGTAGATTTTGCTGTACAAGTCTTTTACATCCTTGGTTAAATTTATTCCTAGATTTATTATTTAGATGCTATTTAAAATGAAAATTTTTTCTTGATTTTCTTTACAGATGGTTCATTGCTGGTGCATAGAAGCACAACTGATTTTTTTTTAATTTTTAATTTTTAATTTTTTTAATATATATATTTTAAAAGATGCTTAGATTACATAAATGTTACACAAAAATTACAGGGATTCCCATGTTCCCCTCCTCCCACACCTCCCATAACATCCCACATAGACATCTTTCATAAGTGTGGCACATCACCTGCAATGGATATACACATCCTGGGGCTTTGCCACTAAGCATGGACCATAATTCACATTGTAGACCACACTCTCTCTCACACAGTTCTGCATGGTATATGCTGATGTAAAATGGCCTATATCTGTCGTTGTAATGTCACTCAGGATAATTCCCAAGTCCTGAAAAAGCCCCTGTATTACAACTGCTTTTCCCTTCCCTGCCCCAAAAGCGTCTAGTGGCCACTAGCTCCACCTCACTGTTATAATTTCTTCCATTGCTTGAATCACAATATGTGTACAACAGAATACCATTAAGTCCACTCTAGTCCATAGCTCTTCCTGCACAACTGATTTTTGTATGTTGATCTTGTACACTACAACTTTGCTGAATTCTCATTTTTAAAAATTTGTTTGTAATTGAATCAATGCAGGTTTGGAGTTTCAATTTATACTATTTGTGTGCTCTGTAAACTCCCAATCCAAGAAACTAGCAAAAATGGGTCCTAGGCCAATGATCCAAGAAGTTTGCAATGCACACAAACAACAAAAGAATAGATGACGGATTAAAATACACACATACAAATCAATAAGGAAAGACACGCAGAAAAAATGAGCAAAGGATTGAACAAGCAATTTCCAGAAAAGAAAACCCAAATGGACAATTTACACATAAAAAGGTATTAAGTAACTGGAATTGGAATACACTGTCAGTGGTTTATAATTCAGTAGCACCACTTAGGGCAACCACTGCTGTACCTAGTAGAGTTGAAGGTGAGCTCATACTTTGACCCAGCAATTACACTCCTAGGTGTTTATCCAAGAACAGTGGACTTGAAAGGGGGCATTTGGAAATTTGGGGGGTGTTTTGTCATAATGATAGAGTTGGGGAAGGCCTTTAGTGGACAGAGCCCAAGGTTGCTTGATATCTGCCAATATGCAGGAGATCCTGTGCAATAAAGAATTTTCCCACAGTTTCACCAATAAACACATAATATTTTTTGCATGGTCTTAACATATTCTGAATTTTCTAGGTAAATAGAGGGAAGATTGTACTTAGTATTCTTAGGAGCTTTCCCAAGAGTTGTTCATTCACCATTTCAGAAATTGATGTTATTAACAACAACAAAAAAGCATGCATACAATGTTGCCACAACATAATAATTTATATTATTTACAGGAACACACATAGGTCAGTAAAAATATAAAAGCATGTAAAGAAATAATAAATCAGGATAGTAGGCATTTCTGGGGAAGGAAGGCTGCAACTATATTTGTAAATGATTACATTCTTTAAAGAAAGAAAGATCGGTCTGACATAAATATGGCACAATGATAAGATTTGACAAACCTGGGTAGTGGGTGTCCTTATATTATTCTCTAGGCTTTTCTGTGCCTTAAATTACCTAAAAAAGGGAGACACTTGAGAAAAACAAGAGGTTGAGGAAGGCAAGCACCCAGACAGCCCCTGGGTCAGCACATGCTTTGTAACTCTCCAACTTTGAACTGCTAATAGCAGCTTTTAAGGTTCCACATTACAGACATTTTCTTAAAATCAAGATAGCATCCTCAGCCCTGCTCCTTCTTTTTGCTCTCCATTTTATCCCGAGTCTATTCCCCACAGCGTTTTTCTGCAACTAGCAGTCATTTGTGGCTTAAAATCTCACATATCTCAAAGTACATTTTAACAGTATACTAGAGGGAAGCGGGTGTGGCTCAGTGGATAGAGCTCCCGTTTACCACATGGGAGGCCCGGGTTCGCGTCCCGAGGCCTCCTTGTGTCGGGCCTCCTTGTGTCGGGCACGTCCCGAGGCCTCCTTGTGAGGGCACGTCCCGAGGCCTCCTTGTGAGGGCACGTCCCGAGGCCTCCTTGTGAGGGCACGTCCCGAGGCCTCCTTGTGAGGGCACGCAGGCCTGAGTGGTGCGGTGGGCTGATGCAGCAACCTCATGGCAGGCAGCGGGTGTGGTGCAATGGATAGAGCACCCCTTTACCATATGAGAGGCCCGGGGTTCGCTTCCCGGTGCCTCCTTGTATGGGCAGGCCAGCTCACGTGGCGCCGGGGGCTGATGCGGCAAGACCTCACAGTAAGGGGGAGATAAGCAGACACAGAGAAGACACGCAGCGAATGGACACAGCAGCACAAGCAGCAAGGGGGGTGATAAATAAAATAAATAAATCTTTAAAAAACAAAACAAAACAAAAAACAGTATACTAGAGAAGATGATGCAAAGAAATGAATCTCTAATGGTGGGGTTTGGGGAGCTGGCATTTGCATATGTATGTGGTTACGTGGGTTCTTCTTGAGCACAACTCATACCATATGATCTGGGCAGACACCTCTGGTAAATTACTTATAATGAAAATCCTGGATGAGGATTAAGACATTGGATTGGCAATGGGGAATGGAGGTGAAAGTTACAGAAATCTTACCCACCGATTCATTTTGACTGATCCTTTGAGGGATTCTCACTCAAAGGAAAAGAGTTGTAGCTCATCATTTTTCATGTCTATCTTTCAGAAAACACCCCAAATCACTGCACCGTCAGCCTGCCAGGATAATCTATGTGCCCGGGCCGTGGCACCCACGTCCAGAACCAAATACTGGAAAGTGTGGTCCCGTGAGTGTGGCCGGGACAAAGGGCTGCAGCCCTGCGTGCCGCAGAACAGCATTGAGGCAAGCCTGGAAGGACCCCACCCTCCCGTGTGCATGATTTGGGGTCACTCTTTGGGCACAAGGGTAACATGCAGATTCCAACCCATGCCGGGTAAGGGGAGGTAACACCTAAGCAGGGTCTTAAAGGGTTTGAGTTTTCCAGAGAAAGAGGAATAGGGAAATTATTCCCGGGACAGAAGACAGCTGGAGCAAGGTAGAAGGTGAGAAAGTCCTGGCTTAGAGTGTGTGGGACCTGCAAGTTCAGTGTTGGAGCAGAGATTTAAGGTGGAGCGGAGATTTAAGGTGGGATGGAAGCTAAGACTGAAAGAGCAGGGGTTGGGTCCAGGGCTGTTGCCGTGCCACTGGGAAGCTTAGACTCCATCCTCTCCCGGTGAAACAAACCAGTAACAATGTGATATTATATATAACCAGTGAGAAGAGGGGAGGCAACTGGGGGAGGTCAAAGAAAAGCTCTATGAGGAAGAGGGAGGATTGGCCTGAAGGAGTGAGGGGTGGCATTTGGTCAAAGGAAGAGGAGGTCTAGAGAGACCCCCATCCCCACCCCCAGGGCAGAAGAGGAGAGGCTCGTTCTGACTCAGCAGGGGACAACTAGCTAGGCTGGAAAGGTGGGGTTAAAGAGAGAGGAGGGCCTTGGGGGCTGGCTGGGGGCTTCGAGGTTCACTCGCAGGCGTTGGGGCCGCGGGATCCCCAATGGGCCCTCTGAGACCCGGGGGAGGCGGTGGGGGCGGCACATGCGGGTAGCACAGGACAGCTTTCGGACGCCTGGGTCAGGGCGGGCTCGCCGGGGGCTCGGCCCTCCCAGCCCCGGCTCCCCAGGTTCGGGTCCCACCCCGCCGCGGCGGCCCCCCGCGGGGCTGAGCACGCCCGACAGCACTAATGCGGCGGAGCCCTGCCAAGCAAATCTTTTGTCCTGGGCGGGAGCTGACTCAAAGGGCGCATCAGCCAGCAGGCCGGACAGGCTGCAGACCCAGCAGGGCGCCGTCCCGGGGGCGCCGCGGGCAGCACCCCCTCCGCCCCCGCCCCGGGGATATATCAGGGAGGCCCGGCCGGCGGCGAGGACTAGGGGTGCCGACCATGGCGCAGCGCTCGGGGAAGGTGAGTGCATCCCGGGCACCGGAGGGACAGGGGTTGCTGAGACCCGGCCGGAGGGAAGGAGACACCCGCCTCCCAATTTCAACCCGGGCAAGCGGCTCTTGGGGCCAGACCCGGCGAGGCACTCTTACGTGGGGATTTGAGGGGGAACACACTGTTACTTGACACTGTTTTGCCATATGCAAACCTAAGCAAAGTTAGCATCATTTCTTAATAAAATGTGGCCACCTCTCTGCTGGCTTTTGTGCGCTGAGCCCCTCCCTCTCCCAATCCTCTCCAGTGCTGTTCTGCGGCCCCAACTCTGGCCCCAGCTCAGGGGTGGTGGGCAGACACCTGGGCAGTGGTTGGGGTGGGGGAGCCTGGACTTGTTCAACGAGGCCCTGAGCCCCACTTCTATCTGTCTCCTTTGCCTGACAGCCTAAATATGACTTTTTCTTCCCCAGGATCTCCTCAGGGGCCCTTGGGGCTGGTTCTCTGCAAAAGGTTGAGATTTGAGGTGCCTCTAAATCTTGTGGTGCCCAGGTCTCCCTGATATCTGGGACCCTCCACTGAGGCCCTCAACCAGCCCTTCTTGGGCAAGAAGGGTGGCAAATTTGGATATCACTCTCACTTCTCTAGCTTCTCTGTCCTGTCTAAAGCCATCCCAGAGGCTACAGTCAAGGGTGCTCGTATCAATGATACAGCTGTATCATTCTAGATGTGCTTGGTTATGCTTCAGTGACAAACCCCGATATCTCAGTGGCTTGAAACAACTACGAAATATGCCTCGCTAGCTCATACTACACGTCCATCCTGGGCCAGCTAATGTGTTATTCCTTAGCATCCTCACCTTGTGCCCCAGCTGAGGGAGCAGCATGGCAGCAGGAAAGAGAAAGCGTGGCAAAACATGCACCAGCTCTGAAAGCTGCCACTTCCACTGACGTTTCTTTGGCCCAAGCATATGGCCACGCCTAACTCCAAGGGGCCCAGCAATGCAAGTCTACTGTGTTCTCCTGGGGGGGTGGGGGGAGGCACAAATGGGCCACAAATGACTGCCACTAGGTGATGTTACTTGCACTTTAACAAGGCCCTTCTAGGAGCACAATTCTTGAAACCCAAAGAGAATTTAATGGTTGGAATTTTAGGTTCCACAGCAGAAAGTGAGTTTTGGGAATAGGTACTGTTCCACATTGTTTTGTTTGGTGACAAGGAAAACATGTAGGTGCTACACAGCTACATATCGGGCAGTATGGCTGAACTAACCACTGGGCTGATAAAGTTCTGGCTCTGACACATCAAAGGAATGGTCTGAGAAACAAAGAGAGACAGAATTACATTAAAGAAGAGCCCTTTTGAGAACATTAATAACACGCCAGGTGGATTTGGAGACAGTCCCTCCAGTTAAGGAGGTCCCAGCAACTTGACTTTCTGGAAAATAAATTTTGGGTTATGATGGTGTGGTTGTGGGCAAAGTTTCTTATTTTGAAAACATTTACATTAGTGTTATTATGGATATTATATTTTAACCATAAACAAAAATTGAGCAGTGGAAGATTGAAAAGAGCTTTTTAATTTTTTTCCCAAATGGCCCCCTAGACAAAGGGGAAAATCCCTATCCTCAAATCTCTACGGAAATTTAGTCTTCTTAACCTTGAGCTCCAGGGGGTAGATGAGGGTCAGGGATGCTGTGTCTAGCAACAACCCACTAGATAGAAAAGAGAGAAATCCTGTCATTCTTTCACGGTAGTAGGTGCAGCAGGGCTGTGTATTAGAGTAGCCTTGGAATCAGAGGTTCAGTGGAGGTGGCGGGCCCAGATGTCAGCTCCCTAAACCGAAAGAAGAAAGAACCCTTGACCCTGCACCCTCTAATCCAACCTTTCTGTTCTAGATCACTTTCTATGAAGGCAAGCACTTCACGGGACAGAAGCTCGAGGTCTTTGGGGACTGTGACAACTTCCAGGACCGAGGCTTTATGAACCGAGTGAACTCCATCCGAGTGGAGAGTGGAGCCTGGATTGGCTTCGACCACCCTGACTTCCGGGGCCAGCAGTTCATCCTGGAGCACGGGGACTACCCCGACTTCTTCCGCTGGAATGGCCACAACGACCACATGGGCTCCTGTCGGCCTGTAGGAATGGTGAGGGGCCATTTGACTTGGAGAGTGGGTGGGTGGGCTTGCTGTCAGACTGACAGATGGGTCAGGCCTGGGAACAGAGAATCAGGGAAGCGTGGCCCCCTCAACTTTAAGATCTGATGTGACTGTGGGATCTTTAAAATAAGAGATAGCCTACACAGACCCACCCACTCTCATAATGGGTCCCAAATGCCAAGGATCAAATTGGAGACCCTCGGGAAAGGGGGCCCCTCAAGTTTATGAACCTGTTCCTGACAACTTCCAAGTCCAACCTTTTCATGGCCTGATTTTCCTGAGTCCTGACCAGAGCTTCCAGAGCACATTACGCCATCAAGATGTGTCTTTCTTGTGTCCATTCCTCAGTTCTGCCCAGTGACCAAAACTTACCTGATCAGCCAAGTTTTCATGTGTGTGTTTTCATACACGCACATATCAAGGAAGCACTTTAAATTTCTGATCCAAAACTCTTGTTAAATTTTCCAGTTTAAATGATGTCAAAAATATGATATAACTTTGAATTTACAACCACATAGGGAAATATTTAGCTAAAGTAAGGCTGATGTGGGCTTCATTTATCAACTCATGCAGGTAATTTTCCAGTACTTTTCAGGGGCCTCTGTGCTTTAACATTGGGGTGACTAAGAGAGGAAGCTTAAATATCAAAGGCCAGTGAGGGATAAGTTGGGGGCAGGGGGTCTCTTGGAGCCATACAGGGGCTGTCTTCTCAGAGGTTTGTCCATGTGTGTATAGGGAGAGTGAATAAGGAGCTCCTTCGTGGCTAAGGACTATTTATGTTTGGTGGCCTCTGTAGTGGGATTTGAGGAATGGGTCTCCTTGGACTCTACCCAAGTCACAGTATTAACCTGCTGTGAGTTCCTGACTTTTGGGGTAGGAAATGGTTGAATCCTGAAACCAGGAGCAATCAGTACTCTTCAAAGAGCGTCTGAGCCACGTGTCTGCTGGAGGGTCCTCCCCTGGACCCATGGTCAGCTAGTTCTGATGATCATCCAGGAAATCCCTGGGAAGGGGGCCTCTCTGTGTGAGGCCCCATCTCCTTTCCATATCAGTTACAAAACCAGCTGGGCTTTGGCATCTCAAATTGAGACAATGCTTTCTTAGTATTTCTACCAGGCCATGGCCATTCAGCAAAGGGAATTAAAAGTGTTGGCCCTGGATCTTGCATAATGCTATTTATATGAAAAAATATACCAAGTATCTTGTGAATGCTCTTTTCCTAAGAACTATCCTTAGGGCCAGCTGTGGCATAGCTCCAGGCCCAACCAGCATCCAGGGCTCATGCTCCAGCTCTTAGAGCCAGTCGGGAGGCTGGGTCTTCCTTTGTCTTCCAGAAACACGGGGAATCATATAGGGAGATGTATGTTCTGATCCGAGTGAACGATGATGTCAAGTCCAGCAGGGATTGCAGCAAAAGAGCTCTCTCTGTTCTTTGTTTTAGATTTTTGGCTTCATGTTTTAATAGAAGGTTCTATTACAGTTTTTAAAATATTATCATTTAAAGGCTTGCATGTGGCTTGCTGCCCAGGCTAGGGAGACAAGGGCAGAGGAATGTGTTAGTATGCCTGGGGCACGAGCACAAGGAGGGAGCCTAGCCAGGAGCCCCACGCACCGCCTGGGGCCACCTTGGGCAAGCCACTTGCCCTCTCTGGACCTTGGAATTTTCAGCTGTAAAAAGAAGTGATTGGACTTGCTCAGGGATTTTGAAACTTTTTAAAGTAATGAAACCCTTTAATCAATCCAAATCTTATGTGGAGGAGCAAACAGACGTGCTTGGGTTGAAGTCTCTATGGGGGTGGGGTGGGGAGCACTCATGTCTCCATGCTGTGTTACCCCACCCCAGCCTGGCCCAGGGGTCCCCCTGGAATTTTGGGATGCCCGGAGCTCTGGGTGATTCTGAGTTCTTTCCTGCATGGGTCTTCTATTTATGGGGATAGGAAACTTAGGAATGTTTTCCTTCTTTCTTTCCTCTACTCCTTTGGCTCCTGGAGCACGGAGAGCATTTCCGCCTAGAAATCTTTGAGGGCTGCAACTTCACGGGTCAGTGCCTGGAGTTCACAGAGGACTGCCCCTTCGTTCTGAGTCAGGGCTGGGCCAAGACCTGTGTCAACTCCATCAAGGTGTTCGGGGACGGAGCGTGAGTAATGCCGGTGTGGGTGCTGACCACAGGCCCAGCTGTGTCCTTCCCGGGGGGCAGTATGGGATGAGAACCAGACACCCAGCCAGTGGGTAAAGTGTTACCCCAGAAGCCCTCTCTCTCCCTCAGCTGCCCCTGCCAAGCTCACCTGCCCCAGTCAAGCAACGGGGTGGCTTCCTCCATGGCCTTCCCATGAAGTGAGGGGGCACTGAGTCCCAGATGCACCCCGTGGGGAGACCCGCCCTCTGGAGGTGTCAGTCCTGGAACAATGGTGAGAGAGCACTCTGTAAGCTGTAAGGTTCTCTACCATTGGGTTGATGTTTTAGACCAGGGTTCTTAACCATTTTTGTTCCACGGACCCCTTTGCCAGTCAGGTGAAAACATAAACCCCTCACTAAGCCCACACTATACTGTGTATTATTACTAAATATATCACACCCGCGCCAACACGTGCCCACAAGAATAATGTTTGAATTTCAGTTCAAGCTCATGGACCCCTTGTTAAGAACCCGTTTTAGATTGTAGGTTTGCTTTCTTGACATCATCCCCTGAAGGCCCTTAAGGCGTGGAGAGGTTCACAAGTGTGCTCACCTGCTCTGAAAAAGGTGGCCCTGCCCACTTCTTAGCCACCAAAGCTGACCCCTTGCCGCGGTCCAGCCGAGGCACGAGGGAGCAAGACTGAAGGTGGTCAAGGGCGTCGGCGAGAAAAGATGAGTCGTACACCAGTTGAGTGAGAATCCACGTATATCTTTTTATTCTTCTTATTCTACTTATTCTACCTATTCTACTTATTCTACTTATTCTACTTATTCTTCTTATTCTACTTATTCTTCTACCTCAATGTAGGATAGCTCAGTTTTTATATACTATTCTTTGGGCAGGCTTGTAAGCATTCCTTCTTTAGTTATGTAAAGTTTACGTAAGCATTCTTTCTATAGCTAAGCAAGGTTGTAGGCATAACACAGACTTTAGATAAGCACTTTTAGTCCCAGGATGTTAACTTTTAACTGATG
>JAQZBX010024512.1:0-30121 GCA_029593785.1 Cabassous unicinctus
AATTGGAAAAGTTAATTATCAAATTTATTTGTAAGGGTAAGGGGCCCCAAATAGCCAAAAACTATCTTGAAGGAGAAAAACAAAGTGGGAGGACTCACGTTACCTGACTTTAAAACATATTCCAAAGCCACATTGGTCTAAACTGCATGGTATGGCACAAGGATAGACAGAGTAACCAATGGAATCAAGTTCACAAACAGATCTGCACATCTACAGCCAACTGATATTCGACAAGGCCGCCAAGCCCACTCAACTGGGACCAAATAGTTTCTTCAAAAAAATGATGCTGGGAGGACTGGATATCCTTACTCAAAAGAAGGAAAGAAAATCCCTATCTCACAGCCTATACAAAAATTAATTCAAGATGGATCAAAGACCTAATTATAAGAGACAGGCGCAAAAAGCTCCTATATGACAATGTAGGGAAGCATCTACGAGACCTTGTGGTAGGCAATGGTTTCATAAATGTTAAACCCATAGCAAAAGCAACAAAAGAAAAAATAGATAAATGGGACCTCCTCAAAATTAAAATCTTTTGTGCTTCAAAAGAGTTTGTCAAGAAAATGAGAGGAGAAGCAAGGCCGCGGAAGCGCAGCCATGACTGAGGCTGTCAATCCAAAAGCCTATCCCCTCGCAGATGCCCACCTCACCAAGAAACTACTGGACCTCATTCAGCAATCGTGTAACTACAAGTAGCTTCATAAAGGAGCCAATGAGCCCACCAAAACCCTCAACAGAGACATCTCTGAGTTCATTGTGATGGCTGCAGATGCTGAGCCCCTGGAGATCATCCTACGCCTCCCATTGCTGTGTGAAGACAAGAATGTGTCCTATGTGTTTGTGCGTTCTAAGCAGGCCCTGGGCCGGGCCTGTGGGGTCTCCAGGCCTGTAATCACCTGCTCTATCAACATCAAAGCAGGCTCACAGTTGAAGCAGCAGATCCAGTCCATTCAGCAGTCCATTGAGAGGCTCTTAGTATAAACCTGTGGCTGCTGCCCTGCTCTCCCAGCTGACTGCTCCGCCTGGGGTAGTGTATCATATATTGTCTGTGTAGGCATATAGTGTTTTCAGCTACTTTTTATTGTTATAAAATATTGTAGTCCTGAATGGTTTTGGATTGTTGTATTGTTTTTGTTTTGTTGTTTTGTTTTACAGGCTTTTTTCTACCCCCTCCCCAATCCTCTTATTCTCCCTTTTGAAAATGAACTAATACCCAGTAGAAGAAACAGAGTGGTGGCTACTTTCAAAGGCAGGGAAGAGCCAGGGTAGAGATCTGGTTCCAGCTGTCATCCTCTAACTTCCTGGATACCTCCTGTGTGCAAGCACTCAAGAGGGCATGATGGAAGGAGACACTGTCCACTTTGTGTCTCTTGTGCTGGCATACAGAATCATTCCAAAAATGTTTAAATGATCAAGGGGTTTCCTTTGCTCTCTAGGGAACTCTGGGTCACTTGGAGGGGAAGCATATGTTCTGTGAGGTTATTAAACATATCTCCAAGCATCAGTTACTAATATAACCCCACTGTTTGTTTTTGGTAATGCGATGTTATGTTCTCTCACCAACCCCCACTGGTGCCCCTGAGGGCAGCAGGGCAGCAGCATACCAAAGAGTTGTGCTATAGGATTCCAGCAGCAGCCTGGGCAAGTGAGACGTGGGACAGTTGACCTAGGCCTTAATGGAGTCAAGAGTGGCAAAGGAAAAGAGAGTGAACTGGTGTTGGCATGAAGGATTCTGGGAAGGTCATAGAGACCTGGCTGGAATGTACAGCAGAGATGAGTCTGAGGCAACATCCTCTCTTTGGTGAATGAGGATTTCTTCAGCGAACACTTTGTACCAGCTCTGAGAGTCCTCACCCCTGCTTCCTGCCACAATGTGGGTCAGATATATTCTTTATCACATCAGAAGGACAGTGCTAATGTGTCATTCATTCTTGTGAACAGCATAATAAAGAAATATATACATATTCCAATTAAAAAAAAAAAAAGTGAAAAGGCAGCCTACTCAATGGGAGGAAATATTTGGAAATCACATATCCGAAAAGGGACTAATATCCAGCATATATAAAGAAATCCTACAATTCAAAAACAAAAAGACAAATAACCCATTGAAAAAATGGACAAGAGATTTGAACACTTTCCCAAAGAGGAAATACAAATGGCTAAAGAGACATGAAAAGATATTCAACAACACTTAGGGAAATGCAAATCAAAACTACAATGAGATATCATTTCACACCTACTAGACTGGCTGCTATTAAAAAAACAAAACTACAAATGTTGGCGAGAATGTGGAGAACTAGGAACACTCATTCATTGCCGGTGGGGATGAAGAATGGTGCAGCCACTGTGGAGGACAGTTTGGCAGTTCCTCAGGAAGCTAAGTATACAATTGCCAAATGATCCGGCAATTTCACCACTAGGTATATACCCAGAAGAATTGAAAGCTGGGACTCAAACAGATATATGCTCACCAATGTTTATAGCAGCATTATTCACAGTTGCCAAGAGATGGAAGCAACCCAGGTTGCAGCAATTTGAGATGAATCCCAAAAAGAGAAAAACTATGTTTTTAAACTAATCTCTTCCTGTGGGTGTGATACCCTTTAGCTTCATTAAATTCAGGTGAGGCTTCTTTTATTACATTACTTGATAACATCACTTTAGGGCTTTTAATTGGACTATGTCAGTGAGGGATGAGCCAGCTTGAGTCTCTGCCCCCTTGCTAGGCCTGTTATAAACAGAGAGACAGACACAGACACAGGAAAAGGAGGCCACCATATTGAACCTACCATGTGAGAGAAAGGTTTTGCCCACAGCTGAGCTGCAAGGAGAGAAGCCCCCAAGAGGCTCAAAGAGCTGAGGCCCAGGGAGAAATAAGCCATACGCCTGACAGCTTACAGCTGAACTCAGGAAGAAAGCGGAACAGCCAGGACTGAGAGAGGAGGCCCAGTAAGAGACAAGCCCTATGCTAGGTTTGCATACAGCTGCAGAAAGGCAGGTACATTGGCAGAGATTAGCAACCATCTTGCTTCCCCACGTGGCAGATGACTTTGATGAGAAAGTACCTCTTATGGTGCCTTGGGTTGGATTTTTCATGGCCTTGGAACAGTAATTTTTTTACCCCAAATAAATCTCCTTTATAAAAGTCAATACATTTCTGGCACTTTGCATCAGCAGCTCTTTGGCAAAATAAAACATAGGTAGCCATCAACAGATGAATGGATAAACAAAATGCGGTATATACATATGATGGAATATTATTCAGCTGTAAGAAGGAATGAAGTACTGACACATAAGGCAACATGGATGAACTTCGAGAACTTCTTCATGTTGAGTGAAATAAGCCAGACACAAAAGGATAAATATTGCTTGATCTCACTGATATGAACTAAGCA
The DNA here is from genome assembly GCA_029593785.1 of Cabassous unicinctus. NCBI lineage: Eukaryota > Metazoa > Chordata > Mammalia > Cingulata > Chlamyphoridae > Cabassous > Cabassous unicinctus. Next base: position 3,396 of record JAQZBX010024512.1, read on the forward strand.
TAGTGAGAAGCCTCATGGAGGTAGAGTCTGGAAGACAGGTTACCAGGATATAGAAGGGGAGTAGAGATTGGTTAAACTGTGCAGAATTTATAATTAGGTTGACTGAAACGGTTCAGAAATGGATGGAGGTGATGGTGGAGCAACAATATGAGCACAATTAACAGTACTATAGTTGTGAGAGTGAATGTGGCTAAAAGGAGAAGACTGGGGCCATCCATGATGTTAGAGGGAAAGCTAGAGGATAAAATAGGTGACTGTCTAATTCAGTGAACTCTGGAGTGCCTGAGGATTGTGGCTAAGAATACAAATATTTTTAAAAATTACAAATACAGAATGTTCTTTTAGTATCTACAACAAAGGTATGTCACTAGTACAGGGTGTTGATAGTGGGATGATATATGGGGGTAAATGCACTTAAAGCATTCTTATATAGGATATGAATATATTCGTGCATTCATGTTGTCATAAGTGTGTTTCTCCATAGATAGAGGCCCATACAGTAGTGAACAAAATATTAAACTTCCATCCCGGGGAAGTCCTGTGTTTCATTTCTCAAATGAAATGGCAAAAATCTCTGGAATTACCTCCTGAAAACCTTCTTGTTGCTCAAGTGTGGCCTCTCTCTAATCCAAATTCAGCAAATAAGCTCACTACCTTATCCCCAATGTGGGACATGACTCCCAGGGATGAGCCTCCCTGACACTACAGGATTATTATCACACACTAACCAGCAATGTCTTTGGAAAAAGACCTTGACTAAAAGGGGGAAACATTAAATAAAAAAGTTTTTATAACTAAGAGATTTCAAAGTGAGTTGGGAGGTCATTCTGGAGGTTACACTTATGCAGGTACCAGGCAGATTTCACAAACTACCACAGTAAACAAAGCTTCAAAACAACAATGCTCCTGAGGACTCTAGTGATGTCTGGACACCAAAGGCAAGACACAGCCTCCTGAAATCAGCACCCCTAAGCAGGACCTATTTGGGAATAAAAGATAATCTATTTCCTCAATATAACATAGTTATACTCATTTATAATTCCCCTAATCATGATTCTTTTACCCCTTTTATTTGAACCTGTAATTTTCAATATACCATTAAATATCTCTCTCAGAGCCTTAAATCTTCAGATTGTTCACATGCAAGTTGAGCCCTGAAACCCAGCAGAGTTGCAGCCAACTCCTGCTCTTCAGTTCTTTGGGCTTGTCCTGGACAATAAATAAAACAATGATGATGGACAAGTCCCTTCCCCCCTCAAAAAAAAAGGAGTATCTACAACTGCAAGCAAAACAATTCCTTCCATCTACCCCATAAGTCCCCTTCTCAGCCTGAAGCAGTCAGAGCAGACATCATCCCAAATCCCTCAAGAATGAGGAATGAACAAACATAAGTGGTGAGTGTAATAATGGACCAAAGTAGATTTATTGTTATTGTAGTTATTATCTTGTGTTAACGGAAGAACTTGTAACATTGATATAAAGACAGTGGTTGCCAGGGATTCATATGGATGGGGGGGTATGAATAGGTGGAACATAAGGCATTTTTAGGGCAGTGAAACTATTCTGCATGATTCTGCAATGACAGATACATGACATTATACATTTGTCAAAGCCTATAAAACTGTACAGCACAAACTGTAAACCATAATGTAAACTATAGACTTTGGTCAGTAGCAATGCTTCAATATTGGTACATCAAGTGTAACAAATGTACCACACTAATGTAAGATGTTAATAATAAGGGAATCTATGTGAGTGGGTGTATGCAGGGAGGGGGAATTTATATGGGGATTCCCTATACTTTCATTGGAATTTTTCTATAAATCTAAAACTTCTCTAAAAATAAAGTTTATTATTACTAAAAAAAAAATTAAAAAGCAAAGGAAACCAGAATATAAGGGATCATTACTTCATAGACACACACATACACTGCCCCAGCAAAAAATAATTCTTGGACTTATAGATTTTTTTACCACAGCATTTTTTACTCTTCAACTCCTCAGGAAGGGATATACAGTAGCATATTTTCAAATACATAACTAATTTATGCAAAGCAGGCACAATTCACTTTACATAATAGCATCCCTGAAACACCGTGCATAAATAAAGTTTAGCAAATCAAATAAATAAATTTCTTGAGGTGGTGGGGGGTGTTAGGAGAGCAATAGTTATTGCCTTATTTCAAGAAATTCTGCTGTGACTCTCTTGGTAAAAATAAATAAATAAATATATATATATATATATTCACAAATACATAAAACTATATATATATTTGCAAGATATCTAAGATATATCATTCAGTGAAAACATGATAGCTACAAAGAAGGATGAATGGTATAATTGCATGGGAGCAATTATAAGTTTATGAATGCCACACAAAAAAATCCCTGAAAGATATACAACCAAATTCTGGGGCAGACATGCTAAGATGACAAGGGGGACTTTTTGCTTTCCTAATTACACAATTCTGCATGGTTTGGATTTTCTAAAATAATCATGTATTATTTCTATAGCAACAAAACAATAAAGACATTTCATTTTAGGGGAAAAACATTTTTCTGTAATGAGAACAATCACTGCTAATGATTCTGTTTGGAAATTTGTGTTGTTGTCTTCTAATAAGTATCATGGATTTTCTTGTAACAGAGCACACCTATATCCTTCTTTTCTTCAATTCCTATATATTCCATATACTGGCTGCCTTTCAACTATAAATAAGCACTTTACTCTTCACATACCTGATGGAGGGATCATCATCCTACGATCCCATGGAGGTGACAGGGATCCTGTGTCAGAAGGTGCTCTATGAGGATCAGGTAACCTATCAGAACTTGATTCTCCTCTTTCATTGGTAATCTTATGGTCCAGAGGATTTTCTGGTCCTCTTGAGCCTAATTAAAGAAAAAAAAAATACAGTTCTATTTATATCTAAAAATTATTATAAGACCAGTCATCAAATAAAATCCAGGCACAATTTAAAAAGTGAAAACTTAATCAAATTCTGACAAAGCTTCCCTAAGAGATATTGGATTACAACTCTATCCTTCCAACACCATTTCTAGGACAATGAAGGAAAAATAATTTTGGCAAGTGCATAAGCAAATACTTGCCTATAAAATTCATTTTTAAATGTTATCACTACCATCTGTTACTTGTTCAAAAAACTAAATTTACACATAAAATCAGTGATTAAATTATAAATAGTAAGTCTGAAAAGTCAGGGAAGAAGTAAATTGCAAAGTAAAGATTTCTAAACCAGATCTAACAAGATAATTATAAAATGAAGTTTATAATTGCTTAAATGAATATGCTAATACTCTATATCAAAAAGTGTATGACTTATTTAAAACAGTCATCTTATGGGCTACATACCTATTTCAATAATCGTGCTACTACTCAAAGTATTTTTAGAACAACTCTTTTGGAAATGCCCTCAAATTAATATAAAAGCCACACAAGAAACTGAGTCTCAACACTAACATGACTCTCTTCTTCTGCCCAAAAATGATTTTAACCAGCCTAATGGCAAACTTTATACCCACCAGATAAATTTGACTCTAGATGGCTTTTAGTAGTTTCTAAATATCAAATTCACCTTCAAAAACAGAGCTCTCAAGCTCCAAATGTAAGTCTAAAAGAAGAGTTTCAAAAACAGTAACAGCATCATTGGAATAAATAGTATGAACAAGATAACACTCATTTGGTTATGAAAATCTGGCATGCTTACATTATAAAGAGGGAAATCATTTTAAAGTTCCCTTCTTATGGCCACAGAAAGGATAGTTTCTTGATTCAAAGCCTATAGTCAATTAAAATGGAAAAGATAAATACAGAAAGTATTTTAAACATTCGATAACAAAAAAAGTAATAACTTATTTATCTGTTATTGAGGGGACTGAGGACCTCTCAAAATTATATTTTTCAGAAAACAAAAGCTTATTCCTTTCAAGGAACAGCTCAAAAATAATTCTTTTTCAAAAGAAGTCTTTCTAAAATGCTACCCACATTTCAGTACCTCCTTTAAGAGAGGAGCCTAAAATTACTTTGACCTTTTAAACTTATGTAGATTAGTATAAACATTCATTTTTTAATATATAGCAATCTTTTTTAAAGTTTCCAACCACTTCCTTTATGTCAGGAGGTCAACTACCACTTTTACTACATTCTATGACTACATTCTATTAAATTCCCCAGATTTTTCCTTCTACATTGTGGCTTACAATCAGTCTTAGTCTGGGAAAGCAGAAAATTAAATTGTTAAAACAAGAGTCAATAAGGCTGAGTTCATCTGGAGTGAAACACAGGGCTCCAAAGGAGATATTCAAAGATTTTCTTCTGATTGCTTACCTCCAGAGGATAAAAACTACAGCAGACTGACTGCTAGGTAAAAATGACAAACCTGAAAACACTAAAGGTTAGTTTTTCATTCAGATCAAAAGTTTTATACAATTTATCTTAAAAAGAAATTATTTTCCTTATACACAATCACATTCCAGCATATATCTCATCCAAATTTTTAAAAGATAATGAAAGGAAGAAAAAGAAAGGCAATCTTATCCTCCTTTGGTGGGTCATAAACTTTCAGTTCAAAGCAACTCTTAAAACCAGCTGATAGCTTACCTAGAGCTTCAGTAGCTTTTCTAACAAATAGTAAAATACCCTTGCAAATAATCTAAACACACTGTATCTTTAAAGTAACTAAATAGGAGAGGAAAGTAATTTAAACAGGAGAGGAGAAATCAAAGGTGATTTTTACTCTTACTCTAAATATTCAATTGACTACAAGCAATCCTTGACTTAAATAATTCAATTTCCGGTGATTCACATTTGGGGCTTAGCCAATTACACCCTTATTTCGATGGAACTGTTTTTCAGACTACTAGCTGTGATATGTTTGTGATGCACAAAATTAACTTAGTTTCAATCAGCATTCTTTTTTTTAATGAAATGGAATAGAACTGAAGAGAAAATATGAGAAAGCATCAAAAATAGTAAGGGTAAGTACTATATCATGTAACTAATCGAAATTATATTTGTGTTGGTGCATAATATGACACAATATAAAACATATTTCTTTCTAAAGGTCAAGATAAAATATTGGGGGGGGGGGAATGAACTTATGGCACTTACAACAAACAGGTGAATTTCAAAATTAGTCAGCTTTCTGGAGTGCTCAATGCAAAGCTCCCTGTGAGCTCCAAGTATCAGCCTACAAGTCAGTCCCTTTCTCAGTACAAAGGTAACACAAGCAAAGGTACTCTCTGAGGTGTCCTCAGGTTGTGGGCCCAATGTGCAGGGGGGCAGTGAACTGGGAAGTAATAGTTCTAAATGGAGCAAATTAAAGATGGGAAAAGAGAGTATAAACAGGAAATGGGCAAAGGAATTTTTTCACATTCTTTGAAGACAATTCCCAAAAAAAGAATTTCAAAAATATTTAAGAGAGATAGAGAGGTAAAGAATTTTATTGTTTACTTGTCTGTTTCTTGTTTATTATTATTTGAAATCGTGAAAATGCTCTAATAATGATTGAAGTGATAAATGCACAACTATGTGATCATACCAAATACCATTGACTGTACACTTTGGATGAACTGTGTGCTTTATTAATACGTCTCAATAAAATTTATTTGTTTAAAAAAATTTAAATAATGGCAGCTTCCACAGAAACATATTACAGACTCCCTGAAAGGCTATTTTAATGAGTAATATCCATTTGAATATATGAGTTTTGGTATGTTGAGTTTAGTTTGATGTTTTTATTTAGTTTCCTTATTTTATTTGTTCCTACTTCAGATTCAATCTGATAAAATTACTGTTAAAAGGGGGGATAGGAACACTTGACCGGTGAAGAATGCTATCAGCTTCTATGAAACAGAGCTGGGGCTGAAAAACTATGACTTTTGATTTTGATGAATTTGGAATAAATAGGGCTCTATATTTTTTAATTTTGCCACAATTCAAAGTGAAAAAGTATGATGAGAAATCAAAAGAAGAAAGTCCAGGCACATAGGCCTTTTCAAAAGTACAAGGGCCTTTTGTAATACCAGAATATGTGCTGATTTTGCAAATACAGAAAGAACAAGCACTAATGCTTATATATAGGGACATTCTCAAAAACATGTGAGGAGGTAACAAATTGTTTTATCAAAATACAATTTTATGCTAGGTTATACTTTTATTTTATATATTCTTTATGAAGTTTTTATATTATATAATATAATATTAATTCTTTAAGAAGTCAAAAATATGGTTTAAAAAGATATGTCTCAAGCCCTTGATGTATGGTGGCCTGTGCCCAGCATTGCAATGGCATTTGGGGCGGTTCTAGTGTCCTGGGGATGCCCCATGTTGTACCTGTTCTTCCCTCTCCCTCCCCTTGGAGTCTCTGGTGGCCACTGCTTTTATATCAGTGCTCATTGGTATGGAGGCAGTGGCCGCCGGGGGTTCTGGGGGGAGGGAGAGGGAGGAGTGGGTGTAGTAGGGGCCATTTTCGGGATGTTGGAATTGTCCTGCATGGCATTGCAGTGAAGGATACATGCCATTATATAATTTGTCATAACTTACAAAATTGCGTGGGACAGAGTGTGGACTATATGTAGACTATAACCCATGGTTGGTGGCAATGCTTCAATGTGTGTTCATCAGTTGTGGCAGGTGTACGAAACTGATGAAGGATGTTGTTGATATGGGAGAGTGTGTGTGGGGGGCGTAGGCATATGGGAGTTCTCTACATTTTTTAATGTAACATTTACATAATCTAAAGTTTCTTTAAAATAAATAAATAAATAAATAAATAAGGATGTAGTCTATTATAACAATGACTCTAAGTGAAAAATAAATTATGTATCATAGAGCTCCTTTATCAAAAATGTAACCCACAATAAGTTCAAGGAATGCCTGTATTTTTCAAAGTTTATTTTACAGTTCATTTTAAAGATAAGTTGAGATGGAAATGTGAAGGAAGAAATCTAGAGTAATAAAGATGTTTAAACAATATACCTCTTCCTCCTCCCCCTGGAAGCAAAGGTGAGAATCTGAGTGGACCCTCCAACAAAGTTGGAGGGGAGAGAAAAGCTCTCGTTTCAGATGAAGGCCGACCCAATGGTGAGGGACCATATGGGGAATGTTCTGGAATAATTAAAACAACATATTTAAATTCATAGTTTCAGTTAACTACACTGTAGAGTTAGAATCCCATTTCAACAATTACCATCAGGTCACCCTATTGCCAATTTAACTTTAATCCATGTCCTGATATTAACTATGCCTAGTTTTGCTAATATGAAACAGAATTAAGTATGGAACGCTTTGCTTTTAAATTTATCTTCCAAATAGACAATTTAGTCAATACGAACATTATCCTCTTGGTAATTAATACATTTAAATCATCATACAATATTAAACAACAGGATATTGATGATATTTTAGAGTTATAAAATGATTGGTGGGGAGGGGTAATGTTAGTTTGGTTTGGTTTTTAATGGCAGAATACTTCCAAACACTTCAGCTGGTAAAGGTTATAACATGGAAGGTTCAGCTTAAATCAGTGCCAGATGGGCTGGTTTGGGTCATAAATTGTTTGAGTAAAGTTCAACATTCTGAAAAGCAGAAAAATGCACAAGATACTTAGAAGCATCAGAAATCACTTTTGATTATCAAGGAAAAGTCAGTTTATATATACTAACTCATGGAATAAATCACTTTATCTCCAATTCAGATAACCTAGAAGAGCCCTATCACTTTAAAACTTCACCATTCCCAAATAATGGTATGCTTCTAAATAACAAAAAGAAAAAAACAAACTTAAAATACCATCAAAATAAACATTTATAAAACCTACTAAATCTCATTGTGTAGCTCATATAATATTCAAATGCAATTACAACAAAAGATCAAAACATTACTTACTCTCTCTGAGAGTTTTGCATTGGGTTCAGACAAAATTCATTTCTATATAATTCCTCCTACCCTAAACTTTGTTACTATTTGAAATTCATGATGATCTGATATTTTTTAAATGTAGAAACAGGCTTTCATTTTAATGAAATTTGACTACTACAAAGTGATTTTTATAACTTTTCAAAGTTATTAAAATGGGATTCTACCTATATAAAAAAATTGGTTTCTTTTCATTGTCAGCAGCTTAATTCCAATTCAACCAAAATATTTTGAAAAATCTAAAATATTGGGAGTAGTAAGAAATCATTTAAAATGCTAACTCAGTAAAGCATAGACAGAAATATTAAACACATCTTTCACAGAAATGGTCCTCTCAGGTGGAATTAAAGCAATCAAAACTCAGATTATTAAGGTTTTCCCACTTTTTAAAATTAATACTTTTAAATAATTAAAAGCAGACTCTTTAATTCTCATTTTCCCATTAAAATTATAATAAGTAAAGAGTCACAATGCTATTTCATATTCTCTTATTCATTCATTCTTCTAACGAATAGTTACTAAGTACCTACTAGGTGCCAGGCACTTTTCCAGAGCTCAAGGTACTAAAAGTAAATATCATCTTACAAAATCCCACTGACAAAGACAGACAGAAGTTATTTCCATTATTGCCAGGGAAACAAAACACAAAGACTTGAAGTTTGTGGGAGAGCTAAGACGAGAATCCTGTCTCCAAAATATAATGTATTTATAAGTAATAGCATTAACTTACACTAATATAAACTACATGTGCAATATACAGTTATATATCTATTTTAAAGTAGGCATTAAAAAATATAATACTACCTCTGCCAAATGCTGTACTTGGAACATCAAGTGAATAAGGATCTTTTTCTAAAAGTTCAAATTTAAACTCTGTTTCAGTTAATCTGCAAATAAAGAACATTGCTAAGTTACTGATCCAACAAAAGTCACCCACATTTCAAGAAAAATGCCACTGCCAAGTACAATCCACTAATTATCTTAATAGCTACACAGAAGAAACAGTTCCTCTAACATTATTCTGACCAAAACACCTTCCTTTACCTCCCACTACTTATTTGGGGGCAACAAGTTTCTTTTTACCTAGTGATGGTAATGTTTTGCTGATGTGTGGAATTGTTTTGTTTCTTCTTCAAAGCCAGACTGCAATGAATACTACATAACAGAATCCAAATTTTAGAAATGGAAGGGACTTCTGAGGTCAACCAATTCAAGTCTCTTATTTCACAACTAAGGAAAATGAGGCTAGGAGTTTAAATGAGTTATTCAAAATGAAAGGGCCTGGATTAAAACTCAGAGTTCTGATTGAGTCATGTATGCTTTCTATTGTAATGTGATCCACATGATTCCAATCATAATATAAAATTGGAAAGCCACTTAAAACATCCTACTATTTTATCCTAACTTTTTATCCTAAAAATATGACATTTTAATAAAATCTTATTCCTAGTTTCTGAACATCAGATCTAAAATATAACATTTAATGATTTGGTTTTAATTTGTGAGAGTAGAAAAGATGAGCAAGTAGACTACAACTAATATTGGATAATGTTAGTACATTTGCCAAGAAATAACACTCTAGGAAGACTGTTACCATCTTCACAGAAGAAACATTTACTCTTCCATTCTATTGTACATTGCAAACTTTTATTCTCCCTTTCATTTTCTAACTGTAAAACAATGCCATCCAATACAATCAAACCAGGAGATAAGGGAGCTAATAATAATTTATTCTTTCCACTTATCCACTAAGAAATGCTGATACTCTGACAATTACCATATCAGAGCCATTCATCCACTCTCTGTCCAATTCTCTTAATCTCTCTTCACCTGTACAGACTTTTTTAAAAAAATTTAAGTTATTGTAAACAGTTTCCCTAAAGTGCCATTTTAGTGCCCTCCCTAAGGCAAGTATTTTAAACCTAGCCACTCCTAGTATAAAACTAGTAGCTATTTCACAACTAGTTATGCTAGATCACTGTAAGTTTTCTTGTTTATCCTTATAAAAGCATTTGCTAATTAATTAAATAATTAATTAAATAACAATTAAGAATAAAAGTGATAACTAATTTAAAGTTTTTTAAAGTGTTCCCACTAAGATACTTACTTTTGTCTATTGTGAGCATTTTCTTTCCTTAAATCATTGAGATTTCTTTCAGCAGTTCGAGCTGCCAACTTAAAGAGAAAAAGTTTAAAAAACACATTTATACAAACTTAAATGAAAACTAGGCATACATAAATATCACACTGATGGCATAACAAATATCACAGTCACTTTTAAGTATCCATTTCAGTAAACTCAATGTAAAATTTTTTTAATTTAAGGAACTATTTTAAAAGGGAATGAATTTCATGTAACCAGAAGACATGACCCTAAAAAACTGTCAGCCTGGAGCTTAATCATGTACCTGACAATGAATCCTGTTATCTAGATGTGAAATCAAGAATTAACATTATTAGGTACCGTAAATATTCAAATAACATGACAAGAGCAATGTAAGTAGACTCAGGCTTAGGGCAATGCAAATGAAGACTCAAAATCTTTATGTATGGCAGTAAAGGCTATGGAACAAGATAACCATTTCTCAAAAGAAATCACTATAATTCTGTGAAACCATTAATGGTCTAAACTACTTTCACCGCATGCCAGTACAGGCTATTTAAATGGCTGAATAAAATCAAAGCATGTTATGCACATGGCACTGTACAGATCATATTCCTAAAAGATTTCACATTGTTTAGTAACACCTAATAAAATAAAAAGTTAGAAAATGAGAGTACATATACTGTAGAAAACGAAGCTTTTAATAAAATAAGGTAGAAAATGAGAGTATATTTGTTGTAGAAAACAAAATTTAAACTTATCAGCAAAGGTTAAACTTGTAAGAAATACTGCATGTTTCCCATCACTGTGGTCTCTCCAGATTAAAGTCAGCAGTGTGTGGAATATCAGGCCTCCAAACTAATGTGAACCATTAGGGCAAATATATCTATTATATAAGGTAGCTAAAAGAATCATAGCCATAACTTTAAAAAAAATTTTTTTAATTTTATTAGAGAAGTTGTGGGTTTACAGAATAGGATCAAAGACCTACATATAATAGCTAGAACTATCAAAAACTCCCAGAAGAAAATGTAGGGAAGCATCTTCAGGGCTTTGTGTTAGGCAACGGTTTCTTAGATTTTACACCCAAAGCACAAGCAACAAAAGAAAAAAATAGATAAATACGATCTCATCAAAATTAAAAGCTTCTGTTCCTCAATGGGAAGTTAAGGCATAACCATAACTTTTTACAAGAAAAAAATATACACTATCAAATTTGTGTTCAGTGAAAATTGTGAACTACACATTAGAATTGACATCAACCAAAGAACAAATTATATAAATATTTGCAGAAAACACAGCTTAATCATATTTAGAACTCCCTATCAAGAAGATTCCATTTATAAAAATTTTTCCAACATATAATCATATAATCAATTTCAAACTAACAAAAGAAAAAATTATACCAATAACAATTTTAGATAATAAAATACTAAGTTTGAACAATAAGAACTAAAATCACGCCTAAATGTTTTTACATGGCATAGTGTAACATATTTATTCCTAAGTACTAGGCAAAATGCCCAGTTAATAAGTCATATGTAAGTTCTACTATAATTACAGTGCAATCAATATTGAAGAGATACCTACATCAACAAAATATAAAAATAAACCAATGGTAAATGATTATAGACTTTTGAAAACTTATATTCAAAAGTTAGGTAAAACTTTTATTTCAGTGAGTGACTACACTGTATTCTGAAACACTGAATTCAAATATTGAATGCTTACAATATGCAAAACATTCTACTAGGTGAAGGTATTAAGAAAAAAGTTACAGATCTTATCTTATGGAGCTTAAATCTTGTGGTAAGAAGAAACACAAATGACTCAGTAAAATAAGAAAAAAAAAAAAAAAAAGGATACTTGCCATAGGACACATAAAAACAAAGTACTTAAAGAAAAGATTAAGTCTAATAGGACGGATCAAAGAAATGCTCAATGGAGAAGTAACATTTGAAATTATTTATAACAATAAAAATGTGGAAACAAACTGAAGGTTTTTAATTGGCTTAACTCAATTATCTTATTTAATTATCACAATAAACCTATGAAATAGAAACTACTGATATCTCTATCTTTTAGGTAGGAAACTGGTGTTAGGTAACAGAGCCAGGATACCAACCAAGCCAGGCTGATTCCAGACCCTGCATCTTCAACAACCGTGCAAATTGCCTCCCCTTGAACACTACTAGTTAGGTTCTACAAAGGATCTATTAAAATACAACAGGTCTTTACAATAGTTCTATATGTTAGAAAGACCTATCTTATAATTAACCAAAATCTGCCTCCTTACCACGTTCTCATACAGTTCCTCTGGAGCACTGACATGCTATTTCTCAGGATTGCCTTTTCTTAATTTATACCAAGTAATACAACACTTAGAATCAGATAAAATGACTTTTAGAACTATAAGGGACTTCAGATGTCACTAAATCCAATACTACTGTTTTATAAATGAATAAGCAGGCCCAGAGAATTTTAAGTAGTTTGTCCACAACTAATTAGTGGTAATCTAGTGCCCTAAAATAACGACTCCATAAACATTACATTACCCCATCCCCACCCCAGAGAATATATAAGCTCCCTGCAAAGAAGCAATGTGCTGAAAGTAGAAAAGGAAAAACCAGATTTTGTGAATGATTGTTTGTAGTATTTAGTTCAATAAGAACATAATTTCACTATAGGCAAACTTAAAAGAAACTGATTTTTTATACTCCTACTTTGACTTCCACCTAATTTAAATGAGCAGTGCATTTTCCGAAAAAAGCAAAATTTCACAGAAAAGCACAAGAGAATGCAAAACTTACCCAATTATCATGCGCTTTTTTCTCATGGGAAATAACCTGAAAAAGAAAGTGATTCAAATACAACTGAAAAATATTTTTCTTAAGTTAAAAAATACTCACATCTACCACTATGATTTAGTGCATAACTCATGAACTCAAAAATACCCCAAGCAGCTCTAAAAAGTTCAGTAAGCAACATTTTTAAAGCAAATTCTCATGTGCACATGATCTACCCTATTATATTTTTAAAAATTGAATATAAAGACAACTAAAATTTTTGTCTAGAGAGTTTCCACTGTATGCAATAATCAACTGTAACAGGAGTTGCCAATTAAGAAATAATTAGTCCAGCCTGAGTGAACATGAGACCCCAACTTTGATATATGTTTATTTATATGATGCAGTCCATGTTCCCAAAGCAGCAGGAGACATGGCAACTTTGAACAAGGTCTCTTACCCCAGAATCTTTGTTTCCCTGGAAATATTCTATAGCTATTTGCAAACACCACAGGAGAGCATAATTTTAGTCAAGTACATTTACTGCTGCATACAAATAAAGATACCAATTCAAACAAATCAGAATTGTTTTAAATTACACACAAATTCACACACACACATATATACCTGCCCTTGATAAGAATGAATGGTTCTTTCCAATTCTTCTTCAAGATCTTTGGCTCGTTTTCTATAAAGAACAAATAATTATTCTACTATTGATATAGGCTAAGAAATGTTCGAACACACTGTACCTACTAAAAATATTAATTAAAATATCCAGAGTCTGTTTCATGTGAAAACTAACTTCAGAATTCCAAATGTTAAGAAATAATCACCTTTAGGAGGTTTTAACAGTGAACCTTAAATTAAATCATGGACTATAATTAATAGTATAATTATTAAAATGTGCTTTCATCAATTGTAACAAATATACACCAATGCAAGGTGTTAATAATAGAGTGGTAATGGGAAACCTGTATTTTATACATAATTGTTCTGTAAACCCACAACTTCTCTAATTAAAAAAAAGAGAGCAAGAGATTCTAAAGTATATTTTTTCATGGTTTTTATATATATATATTTTAGGATAGGCAAGGGAGTAAAGAGTTTATTAAGAAACAAGAAAATGAAAAAAGTACATGGTCAGAGGCATGGACTGTGGGACTACTGCAGGGTGAGTTGCATGGGTGGGACCTTCAGGTCAAGGCTTTTTAAAGTCTGTTTGCTGTTCTGATTGGTTGCCCACCTGTCATTTCTCAGGGGGCCAATAATGAGGTCTTTTGAGAATATCCAGGGCTTTCCCTCTAGTTCCAAATGAGATATTCATGGCCAGGATCTCACAGTGTCTTTCTGGCAGCCTTCTTCTCAGGTTTCCGTGAGGGTCTCAAGACCATGTGGTCTGTCAGCCATGTTGTCAGCCGGGCCAGCCACCTTCCCCCTTTCACTATACTAACCTGCCTCAACTCCCCCTTCAGAGGATTTACACCCTTATTCTTAAGGGTGCACTGAAGGGTGATGGTCATTCTTCTGTAGCTATTTCTTGCTGGTTAGGGAGAGTAGGCCCTACCTGACAATGTGTAAAACCCTCTAGCTATTCTGTTGCAATTGAGGGAAGATGGTGTGGCACCCTGGTTGGAGATGGATGAAATCCCCGCATGACTAAGGCATTGATTCAGTCTTCTTCAGGTGTCGGGGAGGTCGGGGAGTGCTACTTGCCTCTCTCGCCTGGCTCACTAAATAATGTTACTGGATGATTCTGGATTCTGGGCTTCTAGGTTCTTGGCTTATGTTGCATAAAAGAATTTAAGGCACGCCATAGGGTAGGCAAGGAAATAAAGAGTTTATTAAGAAACAAGAAAATAAGAAAAGTACACAGTCCAAGGCATGGACCACAGGCCTACTACAGGGTGAGTTGCCTCCTGGTATATTTTTAACATTAATTAAGCATTAAGAGTACTATATAGGTTACGGCAAAGACTTATGTGGTATGTTGGCTTATGTTTTATTTTTAAGAAGCATGATATTGAGAGATTTATTCTGATGTCTGTAATCTTAATAAAATTCTAGTAAATGAAAGACTTTTAGTAAGCAAAATGCTACTTATTATCTTTATAAAACTAACAAGATAATTCCTTCTTTTGGATAAAACCCAAGCGTCTTTTTCCTATGGCAAAATGGAGTATCATAATTATTCCAGATACTGCTGAATCATGCCCCTTTTACCTCTAAATTTTCCATTATTTCCATAGATCCAATGAGGATTAAGCCAAGGTAGAAATTTGACATATGGGCTTATAAATACTTCACTACATAGTTTTGGCTTATTCTTCTTTTTGTCACAGAATTTTTGAATTCAGTGATAGTATATGCATTTTTTCCCAATTAACCCAAAGAGGAAAAAACCTGGAAATGAATGGCTATTCAGTTTTCTTGGTATTACATAAAATAGTATTGTCCATATTCAAAACCTAACTAATGTGAAATTTAAAATACACACATTGAAAGAAAAACATCATTTCTTGTTTATACTTTTGGTATATTTACATAAGTGCAAGACATCTGTAATAAAAAGTAATGAAAAGTAAGTTGTTTTATTTATTTTTGGTTGCTTTATAATTTTTTCTGGTATTGAATTTTTGGATAACCTGCCCACCCCAAAAAGAAAGGGGCAAAATGTATTTAATACCTGTAGGTCTCCAGCTCTTCAGCTGCATAGCTGATCTTTTCATCTGCTTTGGAAAGTTTCTCCTCTTTCTCTAACCGGCAGTTTTCCTCTACAGTTAATTTCCTTAAAATAAAAAGTGTTTTTTAAAATGTGTCATAAAGCAATCAATTATATCTATTTAATTATATCACAACTGGTGTGTCTCATAGAGCAATTTGCATAGCACCACTAGAAACATCACATGCAAGAAGAATCAAAGTACCTGTAAAAATATTCATATAGAATTTTTTTTACTGTTCTGTGGTTGTATTTTTTATTATTTTTATTCTGATAACATATACACAACATAAAATTTCCCATTTTAGCCACTTTCAAGTACACAATTCAGAGGTGTTAATGACTTTCACAATGTTGTGCCACCACTGACACCATTTATAACCTTATGTGGAAATTAAGACTTATAAATTCAAATTATAAAGCAGCTTATATCCTATCTCTAGTTTTCTGATAAAAATTTAACAAGAAAATAAGTTTATCAAAAGTAAATACTAATAAAAACAATTATGACTATTATATCATTTATCTCTTATATAATTACATTTATTAGACACGAAGTAACCAACTAATGAACTGTGCTCTTTTAATTTTTTAATTGGTTGTTAAAAATAGTGATTAGGTATCTAAGACAGTTCACAAAGAATAACTTATAATGAACACAAAGTAAATAAAATTAGTCGTAGTAGTCCTATTTACTTCTTCCAGACTTTTAATAATAATAGCTAACTTATTAAGCCGTTAGTATGTACCAGAAACTGTTCTTAGAACTTTACATGTATTATCTTATTTAATTATCACAACAGCTGTACAAGAAGGGCACTACTATTATTCCCATTTTACAAAAAGGAAAATGAAACACAGAGAGACTAATTGGACCAAGGCACAGAGCTTTCAAGTAGTGACTATACTACATGCCATCAATAACACTGATCACTCAAGAAATATTTATTGAACATCAGAGGAAAACACATTTAGAGTTCCAACTATGGATATCTCTGCTCCCTCGTGAATTTTGGAGAGGACCATGACAAACTGCTAAAGAAATCCAAGAGGCCATCAGTAAATGTTTTATATTCTACATATACACTACATCACCTGTTGCTTACAAGGTACCCACACTCCCAAGGTCAATCATTTCATAGGTGTTACAAGAAAATAAAAGTGATTTTCTCAATAAAAGTATGAAAATATGATGGACTTGGCCAGGGAGGTTTACCTTATAGACCAGATAGATTAAAAATGGCCAGAAATTCTTTGACAACCCTCCCATTGAGAGATGAGGTCTATGTCCCCTTCTCTTGAATATGGTTGGGTTGAGTAATGATAGAAATGACACTGTAAAAGGAAGCCAATGGGGGGAGTGGATGTGGCTCAAGCAGTTGAGCATCTGCTTCCCACATGGAAGGTCTAGGGTTGGGTTCCCAGTACCTCCTAAAACAACAACAATAAGCAAACAGATGGAAAAAACCAACTCAGGGGAGCCGATGTAGTTCAGTGGCTGAGCACCGGCTTCCCATATACAAGGTCCCAGGTTCAATCCCCAGGCCCAGTACCTCAAAAAAAAAAAGAAAGAAAGAAATCAATGACCTGAAACAAATATTTAATCAACAACTACCATGAGCCAGACATAAAGAAGAGAAGAAAATAAAGTAATTCTTGGAGCTTACATTTAATATGGGAAATAGGGAAAATAATAAGAACCAATCAATTAATAAAATGTCAAAAGATGATAAGGGCTATGAAGAAAAATAAAAGGAGATAAAGGAATAGAGAATGGCAGGTATTACTTTAGTTAGGGTAGTCAGGGAAGGATTCTCTGTGATCTGAACCTAGATCCAAATGAAATGAGGGATTAAACTATGGAAATACATAAAGGAACATCATTCTAGGAAGAAGTAACAAAGTCAAAGGTCCTAAGGTACAGATGTGCTTGACATGCTAAAGATCATTAAGAAAGGCAGTGCTACTCAAGGGTAGTGAGAGGAAAAGAAACGAATAAGCCAGAGAAAGCCAGGAGTCAGATTTTGTAGATCCTGTAGGCCATAATAAAAAAGCTTTGAATTTAATTGAGTGTGATGTGAGGGGCCTTGGGGGTTCTGAACAAGAGAGTGACAAGACCTATAATTTAAGTTTTAGAAGAATCATTCTCTGTACTGCATGGAAAACACCACGCAGGAGGTTAAGAGTGGAGGGAGGGAGACCACTCATGAGGCTACTGCTATAAACCAGGTATAATACAGGTTACTTGGCCCAGAGTAGTAACACAGGAGGAGGTGAAAAGTGAACAGATTCAAGATATAATAAAGTTGACAGGCTTTGATGGTAGAATGAATATGGGATATAAAAGAAAGAAAGAATTCAAGGATGGCTTTGAGCAGCTGCCCTAAGCAACCAGGCAAAAAACTTTGCCATTTACTGAGAAGACACAATGGGGCAGGAGCAAGTTAACCACGGTGGGTTAGGGATCAGTTTTAGATATATTGGAGATGGAATTAATGGGTAGTTCAATCACTATATGTCCACCCAGACTCCCTGATTATTAGGAAATTTAAGGTAATAATTTGCTGAGTTATTTATTAAAAGTTAAAGATTTTTATGAACTAGCCTGGGAATTCCACCATGATTTACCAACATTTTCTTCTATGGAGAAAAAGCTTCAAGATCAAACAACTTTGTTAACAATTATCTAATAAAATATAACCCAATCATAAATTGAGAACTTCCAATAATCATATAAGCCAAATATACAAGTTTAAGCTATTTTACTTACCATTCAGCAGAGTTATCAACATAATTTTCATTACCTGTGCAGCTTCAGTTCATTTTCTTGATACAGTTCAGTCATCACATTAAGTTTCTGCTGAAGCTTCTGATTCTCAGTTTCAAACTGTGTATTTTCTGACTGCAAAGACACTTGCTCAGTCTGGAGATTTTTTACATGGTCTACAGAAAATTTTTTAAAGTCACAAAAGAGTAAATATCTTGAGTTATGTTTTAGTATTTCAGAGAGATAAAAATTATGAAAAGTAATTAATAAAGGATGTACATTCTTCTTTCCAACAAAAGAAAATCTATAAGGCATTTTTGTTCATCTATATTATTTTTTTACTTCAATTAAACCACTATATAAATTGCTTTAGATTTTTAAAATTATTTATAGTTTCTCAAAACCTTCAATATTCTAGTTCTAGCACCTATTTTTCAGGCACCATTTCCCAAAACATGATGATACCATCACAAATCTCAACATGAAACAAAAGTAATTTAAAACACCTATTAATTAAAAGCACAGAAACAAAGGCTATTTCATGTAAATGTGTTAATATAAAATGATTAAATATACAAAAACCTGTGCTTATCTGTCTTTCCACAGAAACTTTTAAATCTATACAGAAAAAAAATTGTTGACCTAGACTCTAAAACCATTTCTAAGAACAGTCATTTAACAAAGAAGTTAATGCTGGGTATTATCTGTTAAAATTGGATCGTCCCTATTAAAAATAAAGTAAAAACCTACCAACTAACATCTAAATATCCATTACATTTTTGTACTTTTGCTGTAACAATTCTGCTTCAAATCTTCTGTATCTTAAAGAAGCACTATAAATGATTACCAAAAAAGGTAGGGGGCAGAGGGGAAAGAATTTAGAAGAAAACTTTTAAGTTATGTATAAAAGATCAATTACAGAAATTTATCTTTCATGATTCATTAAAAAAAGAAAGTTAGATTTGGAAGAAGAGTACAAGCAAACATAGGGTCTCCAAATACTATTTTTTAAAAAAAATAAAGATTTGCTAAGAAATGGTATTAAGGGGGAATAACTAGTGAGTAAATAACTTGTTACTGTAGCACACAGTCCCTCACTGAGAATCTGTTAATATATATGAAAATACAGCTTCCTTGAAAGCAGGGCCCATATCTTTTCCTTCTGTGAATCTCCCATGGCTTCTGGCACTGGGCTTTACATAGAGCAAAACTTTTAAAAAAGTTAATACTAATGTTTTTCAAAACCAAAAATAATTCAACTACCAACATTATATAAATAGGGCTATGATAATTTTTTTAATAATCTCTATCTTCAGTGAGTCAACATTTTTATACAAAATTTTATTGAAGTATATCATTCATACATAAACAATAAGTGCATAGTAAAAGTTGCGAACTTACAAAACAAAAACATTCACATCACCATTCAGGGCTCCCATACATCACCTCACCACCAACACCTTGCACTGTTGTGAAACATCTGTTACAAATTATGAAAGAGCATCATTAAAATATTACTACTAACTATAGCCAATACCTTACATTTGGGGTATTTTTCCCCCAACCCACCAGATTATTAACACCCTGTATTAGTATTATACTTTTACGTCATAGTTCATGAGAAAACATTCTCATATTTCTTCTGTTAAGCACAGTCCATCTTCTACCAGTGGATTCCTTGTGATATACAGTCACATGCTTTGCCCAATCCATTTAAAGTGTACATTCAGTGGCTTTCATTTTCATCACAGAGTTGTGCTATCATCACTTCAGTCAATTTTACAACATTTTCATTACTACAAAAGGAAAAATCCTATACTGCCTTATATCCCCCTATTGCTGTCTCTTAGAATTAATATATCTTCCTTGCAATTGCTGCAAAAATATTACACTATTACTGTTAACTAGCTTCCATAAGTTACATTTAGTTGTAGTTTTCCCATGTATCACCATATTCTTAACACTTTGTAAAAGAACATTCTTATATTTATACTATTAACCACCAAAATCACTATGTTAGACATTCCCTAGGTTATTCTCTAGCTTCCTTTTTTTTTTTTTTTTTAAAGATTTATTTTATTTATTTATTTCTCCCCACCCCCTTATTGTTTTTCACTTGCTGAGTCTGTTCATCTTCCTTGTTCCTTTAGGAGACACCAGGAGTCAAACCCGGGACCTCCGATGTGGGAGGGAGGTGTTTAATCGCTTGAGCCACCTCTGCTTCCTGCTTTGCTGTGTCTCTCATTCTGTATTTCCTCCCCATGTCTTTTGTTTCATCATCTTGTTGCGTCAGCTCACTGTCTTCTTTAGGAGGCACCGGGAACCTCTGCTCGCTGCTTTGTTGTGTCTCCCATTATGTTCTTTTTTTCTTGTGTCTATTATTGTGCCAGCCTGACGTGCCTGCCTGTGGCACCAGCTCGCTGTCTTCCTTAGGAGGCACTGGGATCCGAACCAGCAACCTCCCAAGTGGTAGGCAGGAGCCCAGTTGCCTGAGCCACATCCTCTTCCGTCTAGCTTCCTTTCAATTGACATTTATGTAGTGGTTCAACCTCTTAAAAAGCGTTTTGCTATATAATACAGTTCACTTATTGGAGAAACATTTGAAAATACAATTAAGCAAAAAGAATATAAAAAATTGCTGATAATCATTATTGATATTTGAGCATGCCTTGTCAGTCTTTTGTTATGCAAATGTCCGTGGTAATTTTTTTTTTTTCAAAAATGTTATGCTACTTATACCAATCTAAAAAAATTTGCAAACACAACCGGCAAAACTTGTTTACTATTTTAAGGATACAAAATACTATCAGCAAATAAAGAGGAATGTTTCAACGAGAAAAAAATGAAACAAAACAGCACAAGTCTAACATCACTCCTGTATTTGTTAATATACCATACATGTACATTTAAGAGAGCAAACAATAACAAAATACTGCATGAAGATCTATAAACAATAGCAGTACCACTACTGAAGATCAGTTTTGCAATTAACAAAGATTTTTTTTAAAATCTTTGTAAAATAAATGTTTTAAGAGACCTAGACCAGTGCGCCGCCAGGCCCTGTGCGCAGGTGCGCCGTCAGGCCCTGCGAGCAGGTAAGCCCCGCAGGCCCCACGCACAGGAGTGCCACCAGGCCCCGGGAGTGGGTGGGCCCTCAGGCCCCTTGAGCGGGCGCGCTGTCAGGCCCTGTGAGCCACACAACAAGATGATGATGTAACAGGAGAGTGACATAAGGGAGAGCCAAGACAAGACGCACCAAAAACCTGGAACTAAGGTGGCACAGGCAGTAGGATGCCTCTCTCCCACATCGGAGGTTCTGAGGATCAAATCCCAGTGAAGACAGGAGGAGAAGGATGAGAAGAGAAGGGCAGGAAACAGACACAGAGAGTTGCCCAGCGAATGGACACAAAAACAGCAAAAATGGGGGGGAGGGGTAAAAATGAATAAAAGTAAATAAATAAATAAATAAATCCTTAAAAAAAAGTATAGGGGAGTAAGATACGGACTATAGTTAGCAGCAATACTTTGACGATGTTCTTTCATAATTTGTTAAACGTTTCACAATAATGCAAAGTATTTGTGGTGGGGTGATGTGTGAGAGACCTGTATGATGTTATGCATGTTTGTTTTATAAGTTCACAATGTTTACTGAACACTTATTGTTTATGTATGTTCATGTATGAATGATATACTTCAATAAATTGTTTTTAAAAAAAGAGACCTAGAAGTAACAGATACTACTGAAACAAAAAACTGTTTTAAAAATAAGTTTCAAAGTGCTACTTTTAACATCTAAAGCCATATCAAATATATAACACTGTAAGTCAAAGTAAGTATGGTTTTACATAATTTTTTAACTAATTTCATTACTTTAACTCCATATAAATATTAAGGAAACTAATGCATTAACAACAACAAAATCAGAGTGAATTTTTCACAAATTGCCAGCCAAAGTAAAAGCAAAAAAGAAACCACAATGAAATTGGATCCTTCCAAAATTGATTCAATTAATAGTACCATTCTCTACAAGACATATCTTTTTAGAAAAGGCTTAAATGTGTAGATTACCTACCTGAAAGCTCTTCCTTTGTTTTATCTACTTCAGCTAATTGAGTATAAACTTGTTTTCTTTCTCCTTCTAGGGTTTTTAAAGAAGCATTTAGCTTTAAAAGATGGGAGAAGGAAAAAAGACACAATCAGTTATCAAGAAAAAAAAAATTTCAATATGGAGCACCCCCAACCCTTTGAGGCTAATGTATCACTTTGATGAAATTATCACCTAGCCTATCTATCCTAGGAAGCTACCAAAGTCATCAATAATTGTAAACCTCAAAACAAGGATAGAAAAAAGCAGTGAAGGATGCTTAAAGAGTAGTTTTTTTCATTCTATTTACTTTCAACAAATAAATTTTGATTAAAGCAGCTCTCAAATTACCTTTACCCAGACTTTACAGAGATCAGCAAAGATAGGGATACCATTACTAGGATGGAAGGAAGAAGGGATGAACCAGAAGAAAATGAACCCAGTATTTACTTCTCAAAAAAGGATATGGGGTGGAAGCGGGTGTGGCTCAATCGACAGAGCTCCTGCTTACCATATGGGAGGCCCCGGGTTCGCTTCCCGGGGCCTCCTTGTGAGGGCGGGCCAGCCCACGCGGCGCGGTGGGCTGATGCAGCAAGACCTCATAGCAAGGGGAGATAAGCAGACACAGAAAAAACACAGAGCAAATGGACACGGCAAACACAAGCAGCAAGGGGGGGATAAATAAATAAATAAATAAATAAATCTTTTTAAAAAAAAGGATATGGGGCAGTAGCAATAGGAAAGAAGAGGAAGAATACACAAAGAGAGAAGTATGAGAGAAAATAAAGTAAACATTTTTAATATATTCCTAATCCAAAGAAATGAATGCAGAACTTGGAAAATTTTATGATAAATTTTAAAAATTAATAAGAATTTCTGAAGTTAATATAAAAAAGCAAATAATAATTGATGAAGAAAATTTTGATCATTTCTTATATAAATACATGGAAACTAAAATGGACTTGTAAAATAGTTTTATCCATGTTTAATCCATGTTCTATTTTTTTTTTCATATTCTTTATATCTATGCAATAATGCAAACCTTAGCAGCATGAATCAGCTTCTTCAAAGCTCCTCTTGGCTGATTATCTATAGTGAAAAACAAAAACGTAACAGTAAAAACAGTATCATACGACAACAATCATCCAACAACAATCATCCAACAGATTTTTTTAGTTCACTAAACTAGAATCTTATAATCTGTCTCCTTGATACAATGAAAAATTTAATATAAGACAATGGCCTTGGACCAGTTCACAAGAAGCTAACGAATAAAAGCTTCAGAAGTATCATATCATTTAACAACGTTCTTCAGAACCAACGCCAAGAATGAAGTTCTAACAAGGATTTGGTATTCATCTAAACTCGATCCACAGTTTTAACTATTCTTGGATTCCCTACAGTATCTAAAATATGAGTGGAATAAACCCCAGGTTAAGATAATGTTAGACAAACATGTATTTTCTCTATTAGAAAAAAGAATTATTTCTTACAAGAAAAAGCAGATATGAAAAAGTACAGATAGAACTACATGCATTTGAGATTGTAAATTTCTTCCAGTGTATTAACGCTATATATCATGAGGGAAAAAATTTTTTTTTAAATCATACCATCTGCCCCTTAATAAATTTGTTAATTATTCAAGGGATAGGAGGAGAGAAGAGAAAGGACATAAAAGTGAGAGGAACTACCATAGGAAAAAGCTGGGTGAGAAGTACATGGGAGCTCTCTGTACCAGTTTGTCAACTTCCTGTGAATCTTTAATTTTTTTTCAAAATAAAAAGTCAAGGAATTGGTTTGAGATCATAGTGAGTGGCTATAGTGAACTTAAGTTTTGATAACTCCAGACTGCAACCAGGAATGACAATAACAATTTGGGATGGCCAAGATTAAAGTACTGTAACCATCTGAACCATCTGACTAAAGCAAAAAAGGTATTCTGAGGTATTCACTTATATAACACTCATCTTTCAAACTACTCATCCATGTATTTAATTAGCTTACAGTGCAGAGAAAAACAGACATTGAAATGATTATAAGCCAATGTGAAATTACCATAATGAAGATATATATGGCATATAAACAGAACAGAGGGGAAGGAGGCTGTACATTTGTATCAGGAGCTGAAGAAAGATTTACTATTATAAAAAGGCAGCATTCCAGCTGAAGCTAAACTATAAGGGGCAGTGAAAGGGAGGCAAAGTGTTACAGAAAGACAGGATGTGCCAAAGCACAAATGTTTAAAGTACATGGTGCATGTGGGGAACTAAAAGGAAATGAAAGAGCTAGTCACCATTTTTAGCAAAAGAGAGAGTCATGACTTCATACCTAAGTGGGCACCATTTTCTGATTCACTCTTCATTTCCAATTCCAAGTTATCATCATCTGTCATGTCTTCTCCAAGCACAGCAACCCAATCTTTCATCTTTAGCAAATGTTCAGTCAGAGACTTGACATTTAGCAAAGGGGAAAGGAAAAAAAAAAAAAAAGAAAGGATAATGCCTTACACTAACCACTCTACAACTTCGGAATGTATAGTTATAGTCTAAAAATCAATCCACAGAGTGATGGTACCTCAGCTCTAATTTTCCACCTGTCAATAAGATATGTAAATACCCTTAAAAACTATAACATTAGTTGACTATTATAACTCTGCTATTTAAAAACCGAAACTAGTTACTTCTAAATCAAAAATAATACTTGATAATGGCCTATTCGTGCATATATATCACATGACTATAAAGTAATAAAACATTTTCATATGTAACATTTTTGCATATGCCACAGATAAGAGTGGCCATTAACATAAAAATCAATTTTGTGTGAATTCAAACAAATCTACAAGTGACACAATACATAAAAAGATCAGATTTCAGATTTGATTTATTCAAGTAAATAATTAGCTGAGGAGTTCAACTTAAAAGAAAAAAAGTATTATAAAAAGAGAATGTGAATCCGAACATTAGAGTTTCCAACAGTGCTTTTAGAATTTTCTTGAAAAAAGGAAGATTTTCTAACACTACATATATTCAAATGACTATGCCACATATTTCTGTGGAAAGACCCACCTAATAATTCACCCTGCTCTACAATTTATACTATTCCATCTCCTCCCTTTTGTTCCAGGGACAAACAAAAAATTTGAGCAGAACTTCAAGTTAGCATCTCATTCTTGTTCTTTTTAAGAGAACCCTAAACCCTTTTAGTAGAGTAAATTTAGGGGGAAAAAAACAATATGCCAAATTCTAATAAAATTCCTAATGCAGAAACCTTGAAAACATTCTGAGTAGTAGCAATATAATTAGCATAAATATATAGCCTTCAAGATGACAACATCCACTTGACTGTGTAGATTATAGAACGTTAATTTTATGTCTTATAACTTGATACTCTCACACCTGAGTATCTGTTTGCAGCTGAAAGCATAACATTTAGAAGAATAGGCAGGAAAGGGGGATGAGGTGGTGGGGTTGGGGTATAACAGGAAATAGGAAAATATCAAGTCTTAAGAGTAATATCAGTTATTTTATTCCTATGATTTTGAGTCAAGTTTCAATTATATTTATTTTTTAAAAGTATTTGTCTCAGGAAGCAGATATGGCTTAAGAGACTGTTGGGAGGTCCTGGTTCAGTTCTCGGTGCCTCCTAAAGAAGATGAGCAAGACAGCAAGCTGACGCAACGGGCTGACATGACGAGCTGGCGCAGAGAGCTGACGCAACAAGATGATGCAACAAGAGACACAAAAGGAAAACATAATAAGAGACACAACAAAGCAGGGAGCAGAGGTGATTCAAGCGATTAGGCACCTCCCTCCCACATGGGAGGCCCCAGGTTTGGTTCCTGGTGCCTCCTAAAAGGAAGACGAGCACACAACAAACAGCAAGTGCAAAACGGAGTGGGGAGAAACAAATAAATCTTAAAAAAAAAAAAAAAATTCACCTCTGAGTAAAGTGCATACACCAGCTAATATAGGTATTAAAGATATTTAGTTAATACATATAAGCTATCTGTCCGATTTCTCAAATTCTATCCAACCTCTTTGTACCAACAGAAACAGACCTACGAGAACAGGTAAAATTCATTATTCTTCTTCTTTCTTTCTTAAATACCTAAAGGAAAATAAGTATACACAGAATGTTGATGTAAAAGTCTTCAAGGAGGAAGCGGGTGTGGCTCAATGGATAGAGCACCCGTTTACCATATGAGAGGCCCTGGGTTCGCTTCCCGGGGCCTCCTTGTGAGGGCAGGCCGGCTCAAGCGGCGCCGTGGGCTGATGCGGCAAGACCTCACAGCAAGGGGGAGATAAGCAGACACAGAGAAGACA
>JAQZBX010024513.1:0-30113 GCA_029593785.1 Cabassous unicinctus
CGGCCACTCCACATCGATTATGCTCAGCGAACTACGAAACATAACCACCTCATAAGTCTCTCTCCCCTTACCCCCCCCCCGCCGGCCACAACGCGGCGAGCCACATTTATAGGGGTGCTGAACTGGCTAGTCAATGACAGGCAACGTAACCCACATGACAAAGTCTGGACAACCTAAGACAGGAGCCTAGCCAATTGCTCATAAGCAAGCCGGCCACTTGCCGTCGAACAAAGCAGCTACGGTCTCCAAAGTCGGGTAAGATTCAGAAGTCGCAAAGCAAGGGTCACGACCTAAGACAGACACAGTTCCCCCCGGCCCATACCACCTCCTCATCAAAATAAAACAGAAGGGTAAGATGTGATGGTATGAGAGCCGTAGAATAAACAGCCGGTGCCAGCAGACACGGCCCCCCCACCCTGCCTGACATCGAGTGATGTAGATCGCTGTAGCCTATCGACCCGAGTGTGCTAATCACCCTATTATTCACATCACCTCCACGCCATAGCACGTGTCACCACCACCTGAGCTCTGTTACCTAATTTCTGCCCCTCCGGCCAGCAACCGACTGCCTAGCCAATCATTAGCCCAGCCTCACTGCCAATAGCATAGCGCCCCGTCACCCAACAACCCTATAAATCCTACCCTCTTCCTCAATAAATGTCTTGTGCCATCAGCCTCATCCCACAGCTTCTTCACTGCGCTGCCCCTCACCCCGGATCCCCTCACATGCCAGCCGGGCCAACAGCACCGGGTCTCCTCTCCCACCCCAGCGCGACATCACTAAAATAATAAAATTTCTGAAAGAATATATAGGGAACGCACTTGTGATATGTTTTTATGACAAAAATGCATTAAACATAAAAGAAAAAGTTGGTACAATTAACAATAGTAAAATTTAAATCTTATTTAAAATAATATGATTAAGAAAATTAATAATTAAGCCACATAGTACACATAGTTAATTTCCTACCCAGAAGATATAAAGAATTTCAAGAATTCAAAAAAATTAAATAAGGAAAAGAAATATAATTTAAAAGTTATAAAACACTTGAACAGGCATTAAAAATGTTCACAACTTCATTACTCACTAAGCGATATGAATTAAAGGTATGATGATAAACAACTACAAACCCATAAGAATAGAAGGGTTTTTTTTGTTTTGTTTTGTTTTTCTAATGACAATCCCAGGCTTGGTGAGGAGGTGAAGAAACTGCATCTCTGATTACCTGCTGATAGAAGTGGAAATGTTTTTGATTGATTTCTTAGCAGAAGAAGGCTCTGTGCTTTAGGAAATTAAATATATGCTTATCATATGACCCAAGTTTTCGACACATAGGTTAATTCCAGGGCAAAAAAACACATTTGCACATATATTCACAAAACATCATGTAGAAGAATGTTCTTAACAGTATTATTCAAATTAGCAACACAAAAAAATAGAAACAACAAAAACCATCAAGATTAAAATGAATAAAAATATATGTGCATGCAATGGAAAGCTAGGCATTAATTAAAAAGTATATCCTATTTATGAAAAAAATGACATGGATGAGTCTTAAAGACATAGTGTTGATTCAAAGAATCTAGAAACAAAGGAGTGCTTATTGCGGGACACCAGTCATATGAAGTGAAAAAAGGTAAGTAAAATAGTGGTTATTTCTGTGGTTATTTCTGTGGTTATTTCTGTGGAGAGTGGCACATATGAAAGAGAAACAATGAAAACTTTTGAAGTGATGAAAATGTTTTGTATCTTGATTTGGATAGTCAATATTATGCCAGCATATACAATTGTAAAATTCATTGAGATTTACCCTTGTGTTTTGCAAACTTAGTGCAAACTGTAAATGTATAACAAAAAATTGAAAAATTTACTTTTTCAATAACAATATAGCAACCAGGGATGCTTCAATCGAAAATATTCAAAACTGTTATACAAAAATCTATATAACTTTACTATGTTTTCATCAAAAATATATATCGTTTTGACCCAGAAAATACATTATGTAAATTATTCCAGTGAGTATGAATCAGATTGCCTTTTTCAGAATATTTTTTAGATTATGAAAAATATGGGTAAATTCTAAATTTGTTTTAGGCATCTGTTAAATATTGAAAGATATTGAAGAGCAATTTTTAATACTAATGGGAAAAAAAGAAGGGATTTATAACAATAGGAAATTAGTTAAATTGTGATAGAACGTTAATGATGAAATGAATTAATTGCAGTAAATGATGACACATAATTACATGTAAAGTAATTTGCAATAGGTTTAGCAGTTAAAGAACATTTGACAAGTATTTACCCAATTATACAAATCATATTGCTATTGTTCAAAGTTCTGTCTCCAAGGACACTATCTCCAAAGAAGCTTTGTTAGCATGCTATTTTTCCCAAATTTTATTACACAGAAGATTCATTAGGGACTTCATACATGGGGCACCAAGGACTCCTTTTCACATAATTGCATTTTTATCATATAAAGCAACTGTCAAGCTAGATTTTTTTCAATTCATTCCCTTCCCTGAGAAGTCAGAAGATAAATGCACATAAAACAGGAGAAGTATCCTGACATTCCACCATCCTCTTATAAATACAGTGTTTTGCTTATTTTTAACAGGTTTTTACTAATTACAACCAATAAGTCTGCATAATTGGTTGAAAATGGATATTTCTGAGAGCTCTATGCATTCCAAAGTTTTCACGAATGTAGTTTTGGTTTTACAATCACAAGTGACCAGATATTCATATGAAAATCTTCATCCCAAGTATAATTTTCAATTTAGAAGTCACAAGATTTGATGTGTTTCAACAAAAAACATGACTGACAATCAAAAGAGTAAGTTATAAATTTATCATTTTAATTATATCAACTTGCCTGAGAGTTTAGTCATAAACTTTGGAAATCTGGGAAACAAAACAAATCTTTAAGTATCTAACAAAATTCAAAATGAGAGTGATAATTTCTGTATTTGGAAAAGGATCTATTTTTTTCACTTATTAGAATGTAGTTTCTTTGGACTTATAAATGCCATTCTCTTGGAAATTTTTATGCACAAGAATAGATTAGTATTTAATTTGAAATTAAATGTGATAGATATATAGAATTATGTTATCTATATTAACAACCTCACATTTAAAAAGATCTATATATGCATATAATTAAATAAGCATACTGCTCCATCTCCAAAATATTACACTGAAGACTCATAACCCCATTAAATACCATTGCCTTACTTTCAAACATATATTTTGAAAGTAGAATAAACAGAAACCAATTAGTCACATTTCCCTGTGGGTCATCCTTCAAATCTTTTTGTGTTTTACCTTCTGATATCTTGGAAAGAAAAAGACAAATATTTTTAGAGCATTGAATAAAGTCCAAAGTTTGTAGGTATAAGTAAATTTACTCAGTGATATACGTGTTGCCTGAGAAATTAGAAGGAGGCTTGGAAGAAGGTAGGTAAGCAGCTAAAATATTTCTTCTACATCACAATTTGATCTAATATACTTACTGTTTTGTCCCTAAATTTCCTGAGAGTGCTACTTCTGTCAGGCCAACCATGTGTGTAGGTCAGTTCTTCCTCATGTATTAGACGATAACCCTGAGAAGGCCTTAACTATAGTTGAACTCAGGTGAAAAGAACTGACTCTATCCCACATCAGTAAAAGAGCACATCATTTTACACAGTAAAATAAGTCTGCATACAAATAAACTGAAGTCTCCATGGAAAATTTTTCATGGTTCATTGATGTAGGAAAATTTCAAGTCCAGAGAGAATAAATTCAAAATGAAAACATTTGAGTCCCTAGTAATATAACTAACTATGTGTCAATTCCTGAAAACAATCTGTGGAAGAGATTTTAAGACAAACACAGGATCACAGAACCCATGCATCTGGTTTTAATATCTCACAGATAGGTGCTCTGTGATGTAAAGTACCATCTACAAAACTAAAATATTTTTACTGGAAGATCAGGTAAAAAGAAAGCAGTTTATCGTTCATTAGCTGTGAAGCAGCTGATAAAATAAATAAAAGCAGAAAAATTGATTCTCTTTGTAAAAAAAAGCAAAAAGAAAGCTCAACAACAGATTCAAACATCTAAAGAAATTTAAGTGGACAAAGTAGACATTAACATAATATGAATTTGAAGTCCAAATTGAAAGTCAAATAGTTCTGTAGTTGCACATGTGATGCATATGTTCATTGAGAAATATTTCTTATACATTGGGTATGTAACTTGGATTGTATTTGCAGTCAATTAAGGTAAATAAACAAATACACTTACACTTCAAAAACTTCACAAATTTGTAGTCTTTTGTAAGTGCTCATGTAGTAGCAAGTTTTGCTTTTAATGGAAATTCAGTGTTGGGGATTAAAGATAAAACCAACAGACTGTCACGAAGAGATTTTCCAGAGGCCTTGAGGTAGAAGTAGAAAAATCAGTGGATGAATAGAGGTTACCCTGGTGACTTAAGGACAGGAAAAGATATTATGTGGGTAGTGTATACTAAAATAGCTGACACATGGAATGTGCTCAGTAAATGTAGCCTATTAGCTTTATTTAAAGGAATATATTGAGAGGTAGAGGATCAGAGGAGTAGACCGAGAGTTTCATTTGGAATATGGTGCATTTGACTCACATGGGATATGTTCCAGTAGATATGTTGGCTTGAATATATGTATCTGAGAATCAAATAACATCATTAAAAATAAAAATACAAAATTAATAATTAGCAACTGAAAGACAATTTTTTGAACCATAGGAATTGATGAAATTATATAGCGAATGCCAGATGGTGAAGAAAACAGCAGCAAATAAGATAAAAAGGTAAAAGATAAAATATCATTTGTGATTTTGAAACTTGTTTATCACAGGCCTTCAATGAAAGAATAACCGTAAGTATCGCGTGATGTAAAATACTCTGTATTGTGCACCACTGTGGAGTATAAGTGATGTCTTAGGGACAGAGAAATCAAGGAGTCAGTTTTAGCAAGAAGGGAGCCGGACAAGTTGTGTGTGTGTGTGTGTGTGTGTGTGTGTGTGTGTGTGCAGGCATGAGAAGACTTTAGAGCTGTTCATGGGATAAAATACAGGTGATACAAACAAAAGCAGAAATAAAACTTTATTCTTACAGCTAGAACAGAAACTTCATATGACTACAGACTGTGCATGATGAACCCAAGTTATCTGACATATTTTTGGAGTTTAAGAAGGGATGTTGTTGGAGGTGTGGGCGGTGGGGAACATGGGAATCCCTGTAATTTCTGAGTAGTATTTAGGTAATCTAAGCACCTTTTTAAAAAAATGTATATATATATATATAACAAATAACATTTATGTAAACAAATGCACATATATGCATATGTATTTATATATCATTTTACAAATATTGGTATGTATTGTGAAAAATTTGATTTTTACCCAAAATAAAAATAAAATAAAATAAAATAAAAAAGAAGGAATAAAATGACAAGTTAATATGACAAAATAGAATTCTTGAGAGTCAAATGACATCTTTACTCCCCATGAAATTGTAAACCAATAGCAATCAAAAGTAATCCTTCACAGTGCACAGATTTAAAGGGCAAATTTTTAAAAAATTGTAAGAATTTTAATTTAAAAACTTGAAAATTATGAATAAGTACCACATGATAACAAAATGTCTTTGAATATTTTATGCATATTTTACATAAGTTAGGAGTCAACAATGAGAAATGGTACAGTCACAAGATTTATTCTGCTGGGACTGACAAACCACCCACAACTGAAGATTCTGATATTTCTCTTTGTTTTTCTCACCTATATTTTGAGTATAACTGGGAACCTGGCAATCATCTCCCTTATCATACTGGATTATCACCTTAAAACAGCCATGCACTATTTCCTACAGAATTTCTCCTTCTTAGAGGTCTCATTCACCTCTGCATGACTTCCCAGGTACTTGTATAACATAGCAACCGGTAACAAGTTCATTACCTACAATGCTTGTGCCAGCCAAGTGTTTTTTAGTGACCTCTTTGCAATAACAGAATTTTTTCTCCTGGCTACCATGTCATATGACCGCTATGTGGCCATCTGCAAACCTCTGCGTTATGTGACTATCATGAACAGTGCAGTCTGCAGAAGAACTGTCCTTTGCTGTTGGGTGGCTGGCCTGGTGATTGTCATCCCCACAATTAGCATAGGCCTAAATCTGGATTTTTGTGATTCTAACATCATTGACCATTTTATCTGTGATGTATTTCCCCTCCTGAAGATTGCTTGTTCAAACACTTGGTTCATGGAAGAGACTATTATAATCTGTGTGTGTTAACCCTCATTATAAGACTAATGTGTTTAGTTTTGTCCTACATTTATACCATCAAGACAATATTACGATTCCCCTCTGCCCAGCAAAAGAAAAAAGCATTTTCCACTTGTTCTTCCCACATGATTGTGGCTTCTATCACCTATGGCAGCTGCATCTTTGTCTATATCAAACCTTCACAAAAGACTCAGTGGCGATTAATAAGGGTGTAACAGTGCTCACGATGTCTATCGCTCCTATGCTGAACCCCTTCATTTACACCCTGAGAACAAGCAGGTAAAACAAGCCTTCAGGGACTCAATCAATAGAGTTCCAATATTTTCTAAGAAATAAGAGAATTTGTAGTCTGGTAAGCATACACGGTAAACTCCCCAAACTCTCCACTCAGGTTAACATTTAAAAGTACTCCAGGTTATACTGGACCAGTCTCTCTTTCTCTCACAAAACCTCTTTTAAAACACATCCAAAATTAAAGGTATGTAAATATATCCTGGCTTTACCTCTAAATTTGGAATAACAGAAACTAAAATAAAACTAAATTATAGCTCCAAATTATCCCATAGGTGAATAAAATATATGTTAAAATATTTTATCTTTTCTAGCTTAAGAATAAATAATATTCACCATTGTTTCCCTCAATTAAAACCTTACAAATAATTGAGTCATTGATCACTCAAATATGTATTGAGTACTTTCTTTAAGGCAAGCTCTCTTTCAGGTACAAGAAATAGAGGAGAGAACATAACCAGTAAAGAAATGCTCCATTGTACACTTGGAAGAACAAAAAAGAAATAATTTTATGTTAAAAAGTAAAAAAAAATTCAACTTTCATTCAGATACATGTTTTCGTCATAGAAGCATTATTTTCCATAGAATCTGGAAAAACATTTAAAGTTCTACAATTGTGATGTTAATGGGATATATAAAGTATGTTGAATGAATAATAACTACAATTTAAAATGTTACTAGCTTTTTAAAAAATTCCTGATGTTAGGAGGAAGCTGGTAATAAAAGATAATGAGTATTTTGAGGAACTTGAGTATTTTGGTATAGCAAAACACCTGCCAAATGTAGGTGCATATTTTGAAATATCAACACAGTGTGTTGCTTAAATAGCAAACAAATGCCAAGAAATGAACTGAAAGACATTAAGGAAAGAAAAGTAGCTAGATATATGGGATTTTAGAAATTTAAGAGAATAAAGGAATATGAAAATCTCTATATAAATATATAACACATTTCTATCAGAAGTGTTAAATATTGGCAGAGCACAAACTGTTTATCACAGAAATTACCCCAAAATAGTAGCTCATTCAAAGCATCTAAAACAATCCTCCCATCCTGCTACAGTCCAGGCATTTGCCTGTTTTAATGTCTAAACTTTCTATTTGTTGTTTCAGTGTCAAAAAAGATTTTTCTCTTTGTTTTTCTGGTTTTTTCATTATTTATCCTTCACTTCTCACTTTAAAAGTCACTCCTACTGGCAATTCTAGCTGCCCATCACATTTGTCCCCTAAAACACAAGCATTCTTCAAGTAGTAGTAGCCTGTGTTTCGTCAATCATATTTATTTTGTGTCTACATATATGCTTTATTGATGGTAACTACTGAAAGCATAGACTTTGTCAACATTATTCTCTGGAGTATGCATAATGCTTTCCCTTTCAAATATATTTAAAGAATACTTTTCTCAAGTACAAAACTGGCATCAAATGTAGTTGACTATTTATTTATAACATTTTAAATTATTTTAACAACAAAAATAGAGAATTAAATGTGTAAATCAATTGAAATAAATCATGAGCTTTTATTAAAACATAAATGAGTTTCTGGACTTTATTCCTTGTATGGTAGGCAAAATGAGATTTTTAAAATAGATTTCTATGCATCTATCACTTTACATGTCATTGAAAATCATATAAACAAGACTGAAAAGATTTTCATTTCCTTATCTTCATTTCATAAATGAAAAATATAACTATCTGTATTATATAGAAGATATATTATTACCTTCTGTAATAGACTCCCAAATTAATAAAGAGCTTAAAATAGGTCTTCCTTGTCCTTTAAAAGTCTCAATTGTTTTGGTGATTATTCTATTTGAAAATTCATTGGCTTACACCTTCTTTTATCACCTTGCTTCCTACCTTGTTGTTGCTCTCTAACACATGGTCCAAGATGTCTCACCACTCTGAGCATATTCCAGTCAGAAAGAAGGAGGCAAACAAAATATGTGTATGCCTTTTCTTAGTAGGTTCTATCAAGTATTTGCAGATCATTTCTCCTCCCATTGTATTGACCATTATATAATCAGCTGTTTGTCGGCTTCAAGAGAATTTTTTAAATATATTATTTAAAAAATACCCTATATATTCCAAGTTAAAAAATAAAGAATTCAAGAGAATATTTCAAATGTACTATTAACAAATACCTATATATTCCAAGTTAAAAAAAAAAAAAACTTTTTGGTTTTTGGGAGATAAAGGGGAAACAGACATTTTCGGGCAGCTAGAAGTCCTGCCAGACTGTTTTGGTGACAGTTGAATATCAACCAATGTTCTTTATATATGTTGATCTCTATAGAAAGTGAATATTTTAATGGAAGAAATGTTAACCATTCTGTCACAGTTTGATAGTACTTATGAATTGCTAAAGGAGATATTGATTATATTTGTAAATTCATCTGTTCTTCTGGGCATGATACCCCTTTGACTGTTTTAAAATTAGAGGTTAATTTTTACTTTTTAAAGTCAAGATTGGGGCTTTGATTTGACCACATTGTTAGGGCAACTCAGTCAGAGTCCCCACCTCCTTTGTGATCTGCATAAATGGATAGTCACTCAAGGAGAACACAGAATAACATACAAATAGAGGAATAGAGAGAGCACCACAGACAAGGAAGTGCAATGAAGTTTGATCCTGTGGCCCCAGGAGGAGAAATGAGCCTGATAGTCTACAGCTGACTTTGTGAAGAGTCATGGTATGACTTTATTCACTAGCAGAAAGCCTAAATCAAATGCAAAAACAGAAAAACCTCAGTGTTAAAGACAAGGACATAGAAAACTTAAATAAAAGCAGCAAAGAAATTTCAAGATGAAATTCAAATAGGACAGAAGGGACAGACAAGAGTTTTGAATGTGTCAAATAATGTATTAATAAAACCATATTTTTTAGGCATTGAGTATAAGTTTAGGCTTGTGTTAGTTATAGTAGATAGCACAATAAAAAAAGTCTGATTTCAACAAACTTACTTCTCAAAGTGTTAAGATACATTTAACTTTTATTTGTTATGGTGGCACAAATGAGAAGCATTCAGCACAGATAATGGAGTTTAAAAGTCTTTCCAGTGGCAATGATGCTCAAGGTAAAAATCACAAATAAGTAGTCTTATCCAGGTAATTTGGAGGACTAGGTGAAAAGACGGAGTAGGTTCGGGGATAAATACAAGGAGGTATGTTTTCCAGCCAGATAATTCATGGGAAGTACTTACTGCAAGATCTATCACATAGTAA
Source organism: Cabassous unicinctus (assembly GCA_029593785.1). Lineage (NCBI taxonomy): Eukaryota > Metazoa > Chordata > Mammalia > Cingulata > Chlamyphoridae > Cabassous > Cabassous unicinctus. The sequence continues at coordinate 9,823 of JAQZBX010024513.1, forward strand.
GATCTATTAGTATTATTATAAGGATTATGGAGTGGGAGGAAAAAGATATGGGATACAAAGAGCTTATGTTCTACTTAACCAGGAATTGACTTATGGAGATGTGGTCAGTCCTTAATCATAAAGGTACTGTTACTACAACAAAAATAAAGGAGAGAATAAAGTATCTTCTTGATCTGCATTCTATCCAAATTAACCTCCTTGAACAAAGATTACATCTGGAACAGTCACCCCACACCACATAAATTTACTCTTTGAATGTCCTTACAAACAAACTGCTTTTAATATAATAACCATAATTAGAAGACATCATAATATTTTTCTAGTCAATTTAAGCCTGATTTTTCTTCCAATATAGTAAATCAAAACTGCAATGAAAATTTAAATAATGAAAAACAAAAAGAAAAAATAGAAGCACTCATTTTAAATTTTTGGTTTTGTAAGAAAATGCTAGGTTGAAAGTGTTTAATTCTTCTACCAATCTAAATGCATTTCTGAAAAATACAATAACTCATAAAATTAAAATTTATGAAATGCCTTGTTCTTGACAGGATGAGTTCCAAGCATGGATTAAAACAAAATTGAAAATATCTCAGAATGTATTTAATGTACGTTTTATTTCTTTATGTCTAAAATTTTTAAATAAGAAAAACAGCAGAATTACCAAGAAGTGACATGATATAATCAATAAACAACATAAAAGAAAAAATAAACATGTATTCAAATAAATGTGTTTTAAATGGAAGCAGAATTTGAATATTTAGGATCCTGGTGTATATTCATAAACACACACATATACAGATACTCATAGAATGTCAAAAATTAAGCAGAATATAAAATATCCTAAATTAATGGGAAGAAAGCTCTTTTCAAAGGGTATATGAAATGGTAAGAACAAGATCACGGCATTGAAGAATATCAAAAGATATAATAATAGCATTGGAAACATCCAACTGCTAAAATAAAGTATAAACATCCAAATTCAAAATATAGCTAATTAAGCACTGAAGTTTTGTACCTCATGCAAACTTGATGGCTTTTAAAAGAAATCAAGGAACCAAACTAGCATTGTATCTGGAAGTCTAAGATATTTGAAACAGAAATAACAATGAAAACTTATAATTAAAGTAATAATGAAATTTCTCATGAAACAAATGGCTTGTCCATTACAAAAACACAGAATGTCCATCAATTTTTCTCAAAGAAAATAACTCACTCCACTTTTGAACAAATTTTCTTATATGTCAGTTGTCTCCCATCATGATATATCATAGATCTCCTAGACACACTTTGTTTTTTCACCTGATATCACGAGGATTTTGCACATTCTGTGGCTCTTCAAAAACCATTTTTCCCTCATACTTTTATCTCACTTCTATTCTTCATTCAGCTCTCAGGTTAAAAGTCACTTCCATTTAAAGGCTTTGCCTTTATCCCCCACCAGATGAACATACACTACGAGACTGGGAAAGTGTCTATCCTACCTGATGTTTTGAGTTTTGACATCTTTAGCATTAATTTCATTAAATGTTCTGTTTATATTGTACATTAAAATCTGCCATTTAAAGAAAATATTTGCTTATTATGCACACATGAGTGTGTACAAAACCTAGTGCATAAATGATACTTAATACATGATCTTCAAATACATTGAATTAAAAAGCCTCACAAACTGACCCCCATAGAAAAGAGAATCAATAGTTAATAAAGAAAATGCAAAACCAATTTCTAACTTCAAAAACTAATCAGAAAATAACAAAACGACAAAAATAAGCTACATTTTTAAACTTTGAATAAAAATTTAACCATCTTTTTTATTTGATTTTATTTTTGGGATATGTCAAAGATAAAGGCTACATTAACTAAGAGATCATTTTAGGCCAAATGACTATATATCTATCATATGATCACTAATTACATGTACATATATGTGTATATATAAAATTTATATTAAAATAATTTTCCAAACAGCCTTAGTTTTGGTTTTTAATCTTTGTTTTATAGATGGGCAATTTGAAGTGTGATTTATGGTTGTGGTTGCTATAGTATATGGTACTGCTTCTGCACATAATCATCAAGAGTACCTCAAGGAACATCTCAAGGAAACTAATTTTTATTTAAAACATCCAATATTTAGATCATGAAAATGACAAGATAATCTTTAACAAACATAGATAGGTTATTGTATATTTGGCTAAATTGCTTAATTAAAATATAATATATCATAATTTGGTTTTATATTTATAATGTTTATCTTGAAATTACATATTTATGCTGATATATTGAAAGATCAAAAAACATTTTATTCACTGATATCTTGTAAAATATATAAATTTTTTAATGTAATGACATAAAACAAATACTCTAATATATAGTAATAAAAAGAGGAAAGCTTAAAGAAAGTTAGTGAGGAAAATGTCCTTTAAAAATTAAGTTCTATGTGATATATTTCATTCAATGGAATATTATTCAGCCATAAATAGACGTGGATGAACAAGACATCACATAGAGTCAAATAAGCTAGGCACAAAAAGGACAAATATTGTACGATTTCTCTTGTATGAAATACATAGAATAAGCAAGTTCACAGAGATAAAAAGCAGTAGAGGGAGTATGGGGAGTTATTGCTAAATGCGTATGAGTGTTGGTTTGTTATTAGCTTCACAGTCTATTCTAAATTACGTATTTTGTGAATGGAATTTGATAGAGATTATTTTTCTTTTAAGTACATCCAATTTTCCTAGTTTTATTTATTCAAATTATTTTTTTTCTTTCCTTATTTAATTGACTGGATCATTGGTCAAATCTATTGACTATATTCATGTGGGTCAAGATCTGGCTACTCTATGATGTCCCAACGAATGATTTTCTATCCTCAGTAAAGTACCATCATAGTTCAATTACTGTGGTTTTATACCAAACCTTGAAAAAATGTACTTTAGGTGCTTTAATTGATTCTTTTTATTCAATACTGTTGTGACACTTACAGATGTTTGAAAATTCCTTATAAGGTTTAGAATTAGTTTGTCAATTTATTCAAAAGAGATTATTGTATTTTGGGCTGAATTTATTGAATCTGTCAAAGATTATGAAATTGACATTTTAACACGATGTAATCTACCAATCCATGAACATGGTGTATCACTCAATTTATTTAGGATTTCACTAATTTCATAGCTAGGATTTAAAGTTCTTAAAGTACAGGTCTAGTACATGCTTGATAGACTTACTCCTAAGTATTGGTGTTATAGATGATATTATATATAGAATTGCTTTTACATCATTTTCCAATTATTTGTTGCTAGTACATAGACCTTGGTCATTGACTTTACATGCTTAAACCTTCCTAAATTCATTTACTAATTCAAGAAGTTTTAAAAGTTTCCATGGAGTTTTCTACATATAAAATTATTTTTTTTCTGTGGAAAATGAGTTACCTTTCTTAATTTCCAATCTTATTTTCTTTTTGTAAAGATAATTAATAAATACAAAATATACATATACATGTAAATAAATAGTCTAAGAAAAGAGTGGATTTTTAAATATTTCACATATATTTACACTTTCTGTTTCTCTTTGTTTCAGCATATTCTAGGTTCCTGATACCATACCTTTTTAGCATGAAGAACTTTTTCATCATTATTTACATGTAGATCTTCTTAATATAATTTACCCCAGTTTTTTCTGCATTGAAAATGACTTTATTTCACCTCATTTTTAATGGGTATTTTTACTGGATGAAGAATTTTAGATGGCAGCTTTTTGTTCTTGTCCTTTTGAGCATTAAAATGATGTCAGTTCATTGTCTTCACACTGGTGAGTTTTCTTTGTTTTCCAGTCTCTCTGCTTTCTGTACTCCTGGACATTTTTCTCTTCCCTGCTAGCCTGCTTCCAGGCTTTGGAGGAGAGCTACCCTATCTCTGTGTATATTTGTTAGAAAACCTTGAAGGTGTTTCTCTAAGCTCTTCTACCCTATTTTTATCCTTCTGAATTGAAGGTTTGAAACATATTCAGAGACAGGCAACTTTATCTTGGGACAATAGCTTATCCTGCCTTAGGCTTTGGTCTACTACACTAAGTCCCTGATGAGGACTTAGGAGAAAGAGTTGACTTATGGGTGCAGATTCAGTTTATGGCTTGGAAACTGTGGAATTCTAAACTGTCATGAAAGTTCATATGCAGCTACTAAAAGCTCATTAAAGTTTTGTCTTGTTTCTTATTACTCCTTTCCATGGCAAAATCTTCCATCAGTAGAAGAAAGCAGTCTTGGGGCATTTCATTCCTATGAAGGGTTCATTAGATTACATAGTTTATTTCATTTAAGATTTTTTGCATCCTCAGCTATTTAAGAGTTTTTTTCCCCCCACATCATGATTACATACCTGTTATGGTTTGTATTGATTGCTATGGTGACAGCAATGATCTCTGGTGTCTCTCTGCATTCATCATGAATAAGAGAGACTGTAGAAACTTGTCTACTGCTGCTAGACATTCAGCATGTTGACCATATTCTCACCACTTATCTTGTTAATAAATATGGAATTTTATGATACAAAGATCATTGATTATTTTTGCTTTGATTCCTTTCATGTCTTGAAGATTTCATGCTCAGACAATGGATTTTAGAATATATGGTTATAGTCTGAGCAATTGGCTTTTATCATGACCCTTGAATGTGTCATTCTGTCTACATATACATCCTTAAAACCATTTTAGGATTCCCCTCTGCCCAAAAAAGTAAAAAAGTCTTTTCCACCTTTTATTCCAAGATGATTTTGGTTCCCATCACTTATGATAGCTTATCTTCCTCTAAGTTAAGCCATCAGCAAAATAATTAGTGACTATTAACAAGGGTATGACAGAGCTAATGGCATCCATTGCACCCATGTTGAATAGATTCATTTATACCTTGAGAAACAAAAGAATAAGACATGTCTTCAGTGACTCATTCAAAAGAATTGTATTGTTTTCAGCGGTTAGAACATGCTGAAGACTAGGAATCAATTTTTCAAAAGACTGTGGTCCCTAAGCAAAAATTCTTTAAGTTCCAAAATCATTTTGCATGATTCTCCTCTGTGTTCTACTTCAGGTTAACTTTTTCAAAACCCAGATTTCAGTTTACTCTTTATTCTTCTTAAATGGATAACATCCATTTAAAAATGACTGTATATGCATAATAAATAAATTATTAGTTTACCTCCTAACCAGCTTAAACAAAACCACAAAATACCATAAAACTAAAGGAGATCAAATACAAACAAAATGGCAAAAATATGAGGGCCTAATTTATATGGTTCTAAACAAATACAGGTTTAGAAAAAAGTGATATGTGCTATAATATAATTCACAATAGAGTGAAGTTGTATTCTCAATCTAAAAGCAAAAGAAAGAGAAGAAATAAAAAGGAAGCTCTGCATCACTAACATGAAATAATAAGGTAAAATTGTGAAGTCAAAAATCCCAAAGATAATTCATATGAAAATAATGAATCTTAACATAAGAGAAGAATTAGAATATTTTGATTCTATAAAACACAGGTATAATTTTGAGAGAATAAAATTGCAAGAATTCTAGATTAATATGAATCCATATCTCAAATAAAATTTGAAAAAGTTCTTCTCAAGGGAGAATGTAGTTATAAAGAAAGTGGTGAAAGTGATCATTTCTAATAAGTTTTAAAACAAGTTTTGGGAAAGCATGAGGAATTAATTGCTAAAGTAAAATTTTAATCTCCAAAAACAAGAAGTAGCTAAGTTAAGAAAATCAAGAAAAACTCAGGAAACAAAATGAAGGAAACCAAATCAGTAATATATATGCAAGACTGAAGAAAAAGAAAGGAAATCAATAGTAAAAAAAAAGCAGAATTAAAGCTATAATGTACATATTTATGAAATGAGAATCTTGTGGATTAAGAGAACAAACTGCATATTTTAGTAATTATCTTCAAACAATGAAAAACTTACATATATACAAATTAAACCTTTCATATCTCTGTATTATATTTCCTATCCATTTGTAGTCCTGGCCCAGAGACCATCTTGTGGTCCTGCTCTCCTTCTGTCTCCGGGGTTTTGCACATACTATTGTTTCTACTATAAACAGTATTTTCCCTCATTCTTTTGGCTAAGCCTTATGCATTATTCAGATCTGGACTCAAAAATCACTTCCATTAAAAGACTGTTCCCCCACACTTCCCACCACACAAACATGCAGACAAATCTTAGAGTAATCTTTCCTTTATCATAGCATTGATCATTTTCACATCAGCTCAGTGGTTCCCTATCTGTTCAAGGATGCATTTTCCACACTAGAAGATAAAAACAATAAGGTAAACATCTGTTCTATTTTGTTCACTTGAGTATTTAGAATATATAGCAAATATCAAGTTCACTATATTCTTATATATTGAAGTGATAATTCTCATAAATCCAAGAACATCCCAAAAAGGAAATATGTTATCTAAAAAAAAAAAAAAGAAAAAGTAGCTTCTGACTTGGAAAAACAAATAAAAGGGAAAGCATTATGATGATGACTATAATAAGAGTATCAACCTTTTCCATAGATACTACTTTTGGGCGACCACTTTATATATAACCTCCAAACTTCCAAAATAAATTAAAATCTTTTTTAAAGTTTTATTTCATTAATGGATAATTTGAAGCTAATGAATGTTAAATAAAGCTGGTAAATGTCAGACCAAATGCACATCCATTTGATGATTCCATCAACACTGCATGTTCCAGAACATGATACTCTTACTTGTACAGTTCAGCATCCAGGTGACTTCAAGGAATGCCACAGGAAAATTTACATCCACTTAAAATAATCAATATATAATTCATGAAAACAGCAAGATAATCTTTAACAAACATAAGTAGTAATTTTAATATCAGATTAAATTAGCTACAGTATAATACTCCATTAATTAATACAAGAATGATGATAGTTAAAAATAATTGCAATTTCTTGTTAAAATGATTTTGTATTAGATAACATCATAAAATGTATATGAAACTGAAAAAGAAAAAACTTTAGAAATATAACAATAAAGAAAAGTTATTGAGGCAAATATTTCTTAAAACACAAGTCAGTGTGAACATAACTATAAATTGGATGAAGAAATGAGCATATCAAGATCAGAATTCTGTTTGTTCTTAAGACAAGGACCACAGAATCTTGTGTTTGGAGGGGGTTGAAGATTATAACAAACCACTGAACACAGATAATTGTTTTTAATAAAAAGAGCAGTATGTTGTAACATTGACTCTCTGAATCCAGAGGTTTTCCTTAAATCAGGTGTGGTTATATGCTATGTCCTTCTGATGGTCCAAAAAATTTCCCTGATGGAGCTCCTTGAATCACTCTGATCCAATTGCAGTGATCTGTGATGTGTTCTAACTCTATCCTTCACTTGTATTGGCCTGCATCTAACCACTACCATAATTTATGTTCACTTAAATAAGGCTCTTCTTTTAAACTCAGTTATTTACTTTACCACACATCATATTGACACCCTTTATAGACCAATTTCCAGGAATCTCCTCTTTAATATCTACACTATCTGCTGCAGTGGCTTTGCAGCTTACAATGGACCTACATTTTTAATTCAGCAAATTAAACTTACATTTCCATTTTCAAAAGCTGCAGATATACCATGATTTATTAGAGACATTAAAGACTTGAAAATAACTTGAAGACACTTTGAACAACAAAAGAAATTACTCTAATAGTCAACCATCAAGATCAAGGAAACTGTAACTCTGTGGAGTCAGAACCTCAAACTTTTGGAAAAGAAAAAGGTAATAGCCCATTCTTCATGTCAACTCTGATCTGATTTGCTCCAAACTACAAGAAATATCAATGCAAAGATCTTGAATAGATTTCTAAATGTATAAGTGAAGAGGAAATACTCATTAGTTACTGTAACAAGTGCACCCTTGCTTTGAGCAAAGTTGGCCACTGAGAGATCTGCAAGAAATTGGAAAAAATATTGTTGAGCTTCTCCCTGGAAAAATACCAAGTCGACTATCCAAATAAAGATTTTTAGAGTAGCTCAGACTTAAACTTCATAAATTGATGTCATCAAATCAATTAATATCTGGACAAGAGCAAACTTTGAGGACCAGAAATTTAGAGCTTGACTACTCGATTCTTGGACAATCCTTCTTATTAGTCATATCATGTAATACAAAAACTAGTGACTAAAGTCTTTGAGATTGATGCTTCTCTGTGGCTTACCCTCAGGGTTTATCATCGACATTTTCTTGGGCATATATAAATATAAGATATTTTAGGGGCTTTGGCATTTGGGTGAACTAAGCTACCATAACCCTGCCAAAAGAATTAACGATGGGGTTGGCCAAACATGCAATAGCACCTCTAGAATATTTTGGATATTTCCTTCTGTCTTTCCAGATCCACAAAGGAGATAACCTAGTCTACATGTTTCCCCACAGTCCTGGAAGTTTAATGTTTTGACCACGATGAGCACTCTCTTTTTTATAATGCAAACATGCATTAAATACAAAAAAAAACCAAAAAACAAAAAAAACCACTGTCATTAAAGTCTATATACTAGTCTTTATCCTAGAATATTTTCAGGAAAATGCAATGAGGATAATCTAATATCTACTTAATGTTCTCAAAAGTGTTTACAATTCCTTGAGACTAAAAGTCTACCAAGATCAGTAACACAATGATATAACATTTTCTTGGTTCAACATTTACTGATAGGAAGCAAATAACCAATATGGTGGCATAAGATGCTCTAGGGTGCTCTTTGCCCACAGAATCTTTGAAAAACTAGCAAAAACTGGCAAAGCCCTTTTCCTCAAAACTCCAGAAAAAAATTAAAGGGCTGAAGTAACTGAGTTATGTGCTAAATCAAGAAAATACAGCTTTTAAAATAGGTAGAAGAAGCTTGTAACACCCGTACTGGCCCCTTGCCTACCCCTGTCTTACAGAGTGAGGGACTATTTTGCACTCCCATTGTGGGTTCCTGGCCTTGTTCTGGAGAGAGAAGAGTTAAACCCCTAAGTTTATGCTGCATTGGCAGCATATTGGTGCTAATCTATCAGATGGCAACCAGAAAGATTGTACCAGGAAACTCAGTTATGCCTTGCCCTCCCAGATCTTGGCCTACAGACCAAAGCAAATTACAAACCGCTAAAGCACTGTAAGAAATAATTAAGTTAAAGCAGCCTGGGAAAAAGGATTACCTGATATAAGTCATGCAATAGAGCAACCAGGGAGGGGTAGAAAGTCTATTTCATAGGAAGTAGAGGTGGTATTCAGATTCCTGTAAATGGGAAAATCCTAAGGCCATGAGTAAGTGCAACCCCAGATTGAGGGAGGACTTTGAAATGGTGGACAGGACCCTACACTTCACATTTGCCTTGAGCACACCTTCTTGACTGAAGGGCAACATAGAGCCTATTTGCAAAGACTGTGTGTTTTGCATTGGCCTGTTTGTGTTAGCTCCTATCACTCAAGGAAATCTCTGACATATCACTAGATGGTTACAAACTTAAGAGACAGTTTAGGGCCTAAACTTGTTCACTGTTGCTGGGAATGTAGAATGACACAATCATTTTGGAAAACATTTTCGTGGTCCTTCAGAAAGTTAGTCATAGATTTACAATATGACTGGCAATCCCACTTCTAGGTATATATCCAAAAGAACTGAAACCAGGAACTCTAACATATATTTGCACACTGATTTCATAGTGCCATTATACAAAGTTGCCAAAAGATAGGAGCAACCCAAGTGACCATCAACAGATGAATGGATACACAAATTGTGATATATCCATGCAATGGAATATTATGCAGCCATGGAATGGAACAAAGTTTTTATAAGTGGGACTCCATGCTGAGTAAAATAAGCCAGACACAAAAAGACAAATATTGCATAATCTCACTGAAATGAAATAAGTAGAATAAAGAAATTCATAGAATTCTTTTTGAGGCAACTTATGGGGCTGATGAGAAATCAGGTTATCAGAGATCAGGGTAGTAGCAGAGAATGGGGATTTCTTTAATTGGTACAGAGTTTCTGTTGGGAATGATAGACAAGTTTTGGTAATGGATGGTGGCAATGGAATCCCAACATTGTGAGAGTGGTTCACACCACTGAGTTTTGTATTTGAATGTGGTTGGAAGGAGAAAATTAAGATTGTATATATGTTATCAGGATAACGATTTTATAAAGAATCTTAGGATTGTACAATACAACAGTGAAGCCTAATGTAAAGTATGGGCCATAGTTAACAATATAATTATGCTAATTTGTTTCATCAGTTGTAACAAAGGTTCCACACTAACATAAAAGATTAATAATAGAAAAAACTGGGTGGTGGGTATTCGGAAACTATATTCTGCATGATTTTTCTGTAAACATACATCTCCTTTAATTAATTTTTTAGTTACCTATAGATGTAGCTTATAGATTCATCAAATTAAAGCAAAGGACCAAAGACTGGAATATTCAGAACACAAATTTGACTGAGTCTTCAATGATACATCCATCTTTATTTTCAGAAGTCATATCCTCAAGAAAAAGGGTAGAGTGTTAATGATTCTTATTCATATCCTCAGTCCTGACACTATTTATCACTGATACAAATATTGTCAGACTAACTATAATTAGCCTTCATGGGCATTTATTTGAATATATTCTAAACTGGAAAATTTGTCAAATAAGTAAAGAAGATGAAAGAAATATGAAGTATTTGATGAAGCTAATTTGTTACAGGCTCTCTCTCCTACGCTTTCTGAAAAAATAAAAATATATAACAAGAAGTGAAATAATGATTAATATATTGGTTTTGTTAAAAGTAAAACTGCATAGGAGAATAGACTTGAGACCTGAATGAAGCTTGATATTCGATCAGCATGATTTAAGTCTCTAACATTACCCAGATACAGACCAAATACTCTAGAAGTGAGGGGTAAAAATCTCTACTAATGAGCTTACCCTGCAGCATAAAGAATACGAAAGAAAATGTGCCCTTTAGGGCAGTAGTTAGGTACTAGAAAAGTTAGCAAAAGGCAGTTTGGGATGGAGATATTTTTTTCAAATGAAGAGAATATGTTCAGGAAATTTATGAGCATAGTGTTTGCTTTAAAAGAAAAAATTTTATTGATATATATTAATAAAGCATAAAACCATCCATATTGTACAATCAAAGGTATTTGGTATAATCACATAAATGTGCACTCATGACTCAAATCATTATTATAGTAATACTAATAATATTTTAAAAAACAAAACAAAACAAACAAATAAAACTCATCACCTCTCAACTCTCTATGCTTCCTCTGATGCACATACCAGCTATTCGGTTTCCTTCTCTCGGTATATTTGGATATATATTTTGTAAAAACTGTCTTGTATGTGCAATATCACCCATAATTGTATTTTACATGATGTTTCACTATGTTATACAGTCTGATGTTACCTTTTTAAAGCATTTCTTCTAGTAATATAATGTCCTTAGGCTTTCCATTTCAACCACTCTCATTCCAATATAATACCTCTGCTAGTCACACTTAGCATGATGTGTTCTCACTATTTCCATTTATTTCCAAAGATTTGCAAACAACTTTTTAATCAATTCTGCACAGATTAAGAATCAGCTCTCAATTCTCTACACTCATTCTATCTTCTGGTGACCTATATTCTAATTATTAATTCCATGAATTTACATAATATATTTACTTCATAATAGTGAAATCATACAGTATTTGTACTTTTGTATCTGCCTTGCATCACTCAACATACTATCCTCCAGGTTCAGCCATGTTGTCATAGGCTTCAAATCTTCATTTCTTCTTACTACTGCATAATATTCCATTGTGTGTATACAACACAATTTGTTTATCCTTTCATCAGTTGATGGACACCTGGGTTGTGTCCAAATTTTAGCAATAATGAATAATGCTGCTATGAACATCAGTGTGCAGATATCTGTTCATGTAAATGCTCTCAGATGTTATGGGTTTATACCTAGCAAAGGTATTCCTGGTCACATGGCAAGTCTATATTCAAATTCCTTCAGAAAGGCCAGTCCTCCACAATGGCTGTACCTTTCGACATTCCCACTAGGTAATTAGGTTTCCTATCTCTCTACATCCTCTTCAACAATCACAGTTTTCTGACTTTCTAATAGTGGCCAGTCTAATAGGTGTGGAATTATATCTGATTGTAGTTTTATTTGCATTTCCCTAATTGCTAGTGATGCTGAACACGTTTTCCTTTGTTTCTTCACCATTTGTATTTCCTCTTTGAACAGTTGTCTTTTGCCCATTTTTAATGGGATAGTTTGCCTTTTAATTGTTGAGTTGTATGATCTCTTTATATATCATGGATATTAAATGCTTATCAGATTCAGTTCTTCCAGCACGATTTGTTGAAAAGACCATTCTATCCCACCAGTTGGGGTTTGGGGAGGATAAGTTGACAGCCTAGGAAAAAGTCACTTAACTGTAGATTTGAGGGTCTCTTTCTGAGTTCTCAATTCAGTTCATTGGCAAAAATCTTTGATTTCTTTAGCAATGTTTTGTAGTTTTCTCTGCACATGTGCTTTACATCCTTGGTTAGATTTATTCCTATATTTTTGATTCTTTTAGTTGCTATTGTGAATGGATTTTTTGCTTTGATTTCTTCTGATTGTTCTTTACTTTTGTATATACACACTACTGATTTTGGTTGTTGCTTTTGTACCCTGCCACTTTGTTGAATTCATTTATTAGCTCTAAGAACTTTGTTATGGGGTGTTCCGTATTTTCTGTATGTAGTATGATATCATTGTAAATAGAGAAAAATGTATATTTTCTTTCCAATTTGGATGCCTTTTATTTCTTTTTCTTCTATAAGTGTTCTGGCAAGCTCTTCCAACACAATGTTGTATAATAGTGGTAACATTGGGTATACATGTCTAGAGTTAAAGCTTTCAGCCATTTACCATCAAGTAGGATGCCAGTTGTGGGCTTTTTGTATCTGTCCTTTATTATGTTGAGGAAGTTTCCTTCTATTCCTAGAGTTCTAATTTTTTTTTATCAAGAAAGGAAGTATTTTGTCAAATGCCCTTTCTGTATCAATTGAGAATATGTGCTTTTTGTACATATTCTCTTAATGTGATGTGTTTCATTAATTGATTTTTTTATGTTGAGTCATTCTTTCATGACAGAGATAAATCCCACTTGTTCAGGGCATATATATCTTTTAATGTATTGTTGGATTCTGTTTGCTGGTATTTTATTGAGGATCTTTGAATCTATATTAATAAGTGATATTGGTCTGAAGTTTTCTTATCTTGTGGAATCTTTGGTATAAGTATCATATTGACTTTATAGATGAAGTTAATGAGTGTTCCCTCCTATTCAATATTTTTGAAGAATTTGAATAGAAAAGGAGGTAGGACTTCTTGGAATGTTTGGCAGAATTCTCCTGTGAAGACATCTGGTCCTGGGGATTTTCTTTGTTAAGAGCTTTTTGATTACTGATTTGATCTCTTTACTAGTAATTGGTTTTGGCATCTTTTATTTCTCTTTGAATCTATGTAGGTACTTTGTTTCTTTCTCATAATTTGTCAATTTTATATGGGTTACCAACTTACTGGCATATAGTTGGTCATATCATCTTTTATTTCAACAGGGTCAGTAGTGCTGTCTCCCTCTTCATTTTTTATTTTCTTTATTTCTATGCACTTTCTTTTTTTAATTTGTCAGTCTAGATAATGTTTTGTTGACTTTACTAATCTTTTCAAAGAAACACCTTTAAGTTTTGTTTTTTCTCTCTACTGTTTTTCTGTTTGTTTGTTTTGTTTTCAAATTCATTTATCTCCACTATAATATTTATTTCCTTCCTTCTGCTCATGTTTGGCTTACTTTGCACTTCTTTTCCTAGTTCTTCCAGTTTTGAGGTTAAGTCTCTTATTTGAAGTCAATCATCTGTGTGTGTGCGTGTGTGTGTTTCTGTTTTGTTTGTTTTTGTTCACATGGTTTAAAATTTTATTTAAAAATTTATTATTTGTATCAATGTTGCAAGTTACTTAATAAATACATGTTTATAACTAGAATAACAACAACTCTGCTTTGGTCAGTGTTACAATCCCCCCTCCATTTTTTTTCACTGTTTTTCTTTTTTTTTTATTAATTAGAAAAGTGGTAAGCTTACAAAACAATCATGCATAATGTGCAGAATCCCCATATACCATACCTTTTCCAACAACTTACATTGTTGTGGAATATTTGTTACAGATTATGAAAGAATATGATCAGAATATTACCACTAACAATGGTCCATGCATGTACTTGGTACATTTTTTCCATACACCCTCAATTATTAACACCATGTATTTAGTGGACATTTGTTATAGTTCATGAGTGACTGCACTCATATTTGTTCTGTTAACCAAGGTCCATCTTCCACTACATGGTTCACTGTATTATACATCCCATGCATTGCACAGTCTATCCAAAGGGCTCTCACTTTCATCAGAGAGTTGTGAAGTTACCTCCCCATAAATCTTTGAACATTTTCATTATTCTAAAAGAAAAGATCAAATATGCTATTACTGACATTTAGCATTGATATAGTTCCTACTTTGCCACTATTGTAATATTACAATATTACAATATTGCTGTTAACTGTATCTATAAGTTACATTGATTGTATTCTTACCATACATCACTATATTCTTACCATCTCATAACAGTGACATATGTTTGTTCTAGTTCATAGAAGAACATTCTTGTATTTGAATTATTAATCACAACCCTCATCCACCTCTGGGTTCACTATGTTATTCATTTACTAGATTATTCTCTCGATCTCTTTCAATTGACATTTGCACCCCCAGACTACCCCTTTCAGCCACAATACCATTTATAAACCAGGCGTGTTAGGTAACTTGATATAATGTGTTACCATCAACTCTATCCATTTCCACACTTTCAGTCGAGCTAATTGAAAATTTTACATACATTAAGCAACAGTACCCCTTCTTCGTCCTCATCCTATCACCCAGTAAACTATACTATAGGATTTAATTCCATGTGTTTATTTTTCATACTTAATTCATTTTAAAGAGATGATACAAGATTTGTCCTTTTGTGTCTGGCTTATTTCACTTAGCATAATGTCCTCAATTTCATCTATGCTCTCATTTGTGTCTCAAATTCGTTTCTTTTTACAGCAGCATAGAATTCAGGGGTAACTGCCATTATTTGTCTTTCATCAATTTCTATTATGTTTTAATATAAAACCTAGAAACCAACTAACATTCTGACATGGCCAGAATTGAATCATGTACAGGGATAGTGATTCCCTCCATAAGGCAATTTAATCATGTTATTTCCCCCTTTTTGTTTTTTCATATTCCTATTAAGTTCAATAGATTTCTTTCCTCATTCACCACTTTTTATTGTCATTTAGATGAGTTTCTACTTTTACGAAGGTAAATTTTATTTCCTTGTCTGGTAAATTGATTTTTATTGCTAATATATGAGTAGTAGGTTTCAAATTAACTTTTCAAAATATTTTCTGATTCTGGGCATTATTGTCAGTAAAAGAGGTTTACATTTAATTCTATCACTAAGTTTACAAATGTGTTTGTTATAATGCATAGCTGTTGCAGAGCAATCTAAGTAATGTTAAGCACACCATACATTGGTTACAATTACAGTATTATTCTCCATTCCTTCTTTACAAACAAAATCTTTTTTTCCTATGAGCATAGACACTCAGTGACTCAGATCATGGCAACAGACCATTGTTCATTAATTTAGGATCCCATCGATTTGTGGACATAACCATATCCCAGACATTGACAAACATTCTTCAATGTACAGGTGTTCACAGACATTGGCTTTTGGAAATCATTGTTTTTCCACATCCTCACCAACCTTTTGTGTTATCACTATATTTTATTTTATCCAACCTAAGATATCTGTAGTAAATATATTTTGGTTGAAATTTGCATTTCTGTAATGATTAGTGATATTGAACATTTCTTCATGATCTTATTTGCTTTCTGTATATCCTCTTTGGAGAAATGTTAGCTCATGTTATTAGTCCATTTTATATTGGGGTTCATTGTTATTGTTTTTTTGATGATGAGATTGTGAGTTCTTTATACAAGTAGATTGAAATATTTTGTTGGCCGTGTGATTTGCAATACTTTCCTGAATTCTGTAAATTGTATTTTCAACCTCTTATTATGATTTCCATAGCCTATAAGAAGCCTAAACGTAAGAATCATTCTTCCAATTTTATTCTTTCTTTTCAAACTTATTTTGACTCTTATATTGCTTTCCCATTGCCATTACATTTTAGAATAAGCTTGTTTGTGAATACAAAAAAAAACTTTGTTGCACTTTTCTATAGGAATTGCATTGGACCCATGGACCAATTTTGGCAGGATTTATATCATTATTATGTTGTATTCTAATCCTTGCCTCCGTGTGACTTTCTGAGAGTTGAAGTTCTGTTTTTGTTTCTTTGATTGTTTTTTCCCTTGTCTCCTTTTACCCATTCATCTCTGTTTGAATCACTTATCTTCTGCCATTGTAATCCTGAATTAAATTTGATTTCTGTAATATTATACACGCTTTCTGCCTATATAAAAATAAAAGAACATTTCTTCAATACGTGATACTGCATGCATACACAAAAATTTTTCACATATACACTTTTGCATAGATACATATCAACTTTTATTATTTTGATCACAGTTTATATGTTAAAGACAAGATAATGTTAAAGGAAATTTTCCACCTCTCTTTCACCAGAAATATGTCATGGAAATATTCCAAGTCATTTTTATAGCTTATTTGGTTTACTTTTTCCTTCATATTTATTCTTCTTAGGAATTTGGTATTTTTTAATTAAATTTTTATTTTTAAAGAAGCTTTAGATTGCATAAATATTACATAAAAAATATACAGGATTCTCATATGCCCCACCCCTTCCCCTACCATGCTTTATTTATCAACAACAACCTTCATTAATGTGGTACATTTGCTAAAATTGAGGAACACATATTGAAGCATTTCTACTAACCATGGACTATAGTTTACAGTATACTTTGCACTCTCTTCCACCCAATTTTGTAGGTTATGACACATTATATAATGAACTATAACCATCATTTCAATGTCATGCAGGACAATTCCAATGTCCCAAGAATGTCCCTATATTATACCGATTCTTCCGTCTCTCTCGCCTCAGAACTTCTGGTGGCCAATCCCTTTATATCTATGATAAAAGTTCTTCCATTGCTAGAATAATTAAAAGTCTACAGTACAATAATAATAAGTCTACTTTAGTATATTGTTCATTCTTCAGTCTTGAGGATTTAAGCATGTTGATGCACACTCTTCCTCTAATAGAGAAGGGGCTTAGATCCCATGTGGCAGATGGATGGAACTATCTTGCTTGCCATTGAAGATACTCTCTGTTCCCTGGGATGGGTGTTGTCTAAAATCATCTTGTTAGTTGTCCTGGGTGAGTCCAGTGAAATGGAAAATCGGTGTTGCAACTCTGCTGAGATTCAAGGCTCAATTGGCACATGGACAGACAAAAGACGTAAGTCTCTAGGACATATACTTATCAAGTATAGGGCTAATTATAGGTTCAAATAAACAGGGCAGAAGAGCCATGTGTAGGGAAACTATAAATGAGTCTAACTCTGTTATACTGGGGAGCATAAATTTCCCAAAGTAAGGCCTACTGACAGGGTGTCAAATTCCTGAGCTGTGTGCCCTGCTTATAGTGTCTGGATGTCTCTAGAGCCCTCAGGAGCCCCGCTATTTGAGGCAATATTTACTGTCACAGTCAATTAGATACTACTGAGATGTGCATAAGTATAACTTCTGGAATGACCTCCTGACACATTTTGAAATTTCCTAGCCATAAAACTCATTTGTACTTACCATTTCCCCCTTTTGAACAAGGATTTTTTTCCGGAAGAGCTGCTAGTTGGCATTTGGTAACAATCTCTCAGTGCCAGGGAGACTCATCCTTGGGAGTCATGTCACATGCTAAGGGAAGGTAGTGCATTTAAATGCTAATTTGCCTTAGAGAGAGGCCACATTGGAGCAACAAGGAAGCTTTCAGAAGGTAACTCTTAGGCAATATATAATACCAGGTTAAGTTTCACTTTGATAAGAAAAGGTTCATAAGTAACAGTCATCAATATCAAGGGCCTGGCATAAAGGTCTGTCTTCCTTCACTAAGCACTGCCCTTATATTTCTGGGATTCCTGCCATCTTATTAGAGAATGTAGCAGAACTCCCCAGGATGGGAATTCAATATTCTTTTGATTATTGTGTGGATCTCCACCTTCCAAGACAATGCCCCATGAATACTTGAACATATTCATAAGCTTTAGAGGCCTGCCCCAGGTAAACCCTTCCACTTGCATCCCCCCATCACCGAGAGCCCACAATAGTGATCCTCCCCTGCCACAGTTGTGACCTTCTGTGATCCAAAACCTCTCCAAAAATGAAGCCAACAAAATAACCAAATAAAATTAATAAGAAAATTTATTAGTTGTGCATTGCATGGGCATGACAGTGGCGCAGTGTTGTGATTGGGTTCAGCAGTGCTGGTCTGAGAGTGGGAGTAGAGTGGGGGGTTGCTTTGGACCATACATGGAACTGGGGGAAGGGTCGGGGGAAGTCGCAGGTGAACTCTGGGGATTTGCAGGTCTATAGTTAAAACTACAATGTTTGGCATGTTCTTTTGGCAAATATGGCAGGGGAAAGTTACTGGTTTAGAATGCTATTATTATTTCATTTTCTTATTAATTTTATTTGCTTATTTTGTTAGCTTCATCTTTGGAGTGGTTTTGGAAATTTGGTGTTTTAAAAAATTTTGGAATATTTTCAATCTTTATTACTTCAAACCCTTTTCTTTCTAATTTCCCCCCTTCCTCTTAGGCTGTAGTTACACATTTTTAGACTACTTCATATAATTCCACAAATCACAAAATTCTGCATATTTGTCAATATTTGTATATTGTTCTAAATTAGGATGATTTCTCAGGTTCTATTTTTAAGCACACTGACACTTCCTTCTGCCTGCCAATCTTAAATCTCTTCATAATTATTTAAGTTATTTCTTTTTTTTTTTGTAGTAATCAGACATCTTTAATGTTTGTTTTTTCTTCCTCATCACCTTCAGCTTTGTTCACATACAGGCCCCTTCCCCTATCTTAGCACAAATCACAACCATAAGGACTGACAAAAATATCTGAGGTATTGGAGACACCATCGGCAGTTTTTTTCCTTGTGGCGAGTCCTAGTTCTCCAAGGATACATTTGGGATTTCTTGTTGCTTTCTTTATCCAGAGGTGGATAGCCGGTAGGGACAGAATTTATGGGGGAGAAGGCAGTGAAGGGTTTCTTCTTTCATCACAAAATGTTCGTCGTAAAAAATATGATATATATTTTAAAAATATATCCAGTTAAATTGCAATTGTTGGGCCAAGCACTGGGAAGTGCCAACCTGGTCGATGTATTTCTGGAGTTTTAAACAGTTGTCCTACAACATTAAGGTGAGGCTTCTAGCCCCACAATTAACAGTGAAAAGTATGCCTTTGGGTTTGGAGTGTGTGTCGTTGGGAGGGAGCTGGCAGGAGGAGAGCTGGAGGCTCTGTGGTGAGGAATAAGGAATTGGCTTCTTTTACTTCACCACAGTCTTAGATGCAAATACAAATATATTTACGTCTGAGGCTACTGCCATCAGTAGTGCTATTATCACACTACTTAATGAAATAATTCACATCACATAAAAATATTCACACCAAAATTCTTTTTTTTTTCCTTTTACCCTTTCCAGGAAAGCTTACCATATCACCTGACTAAAGGATCTCACCACAGATATTTCCAGTTATTTGGCCAAGACTAGTTAAATGTAATTCAGGGTTTTTGGATCCGCCCTTTCGGCATGAGGCGACATATTTGTAGCCGTGTTTTTGGTTTTCCCAATACACCCGAGAAGCCTGAAGTCTCTGCCTTTCCCCATGTCCTCATCCATGAAGTGAGAGACACAGATGCTAAGACTCCATGGCTGGTCAGAAGGGCAGGGAAGGGGAAACTCTGAGTCAGCAGATCAGCTCAGGAGGGACACTCCACAGAGGGAGTAACGAGGAGCTGAGTCCACTCTGAGGCCCAGGCTTGGGGGCACGTCCCTGCGGGATTTGTGATGGAGCCCCAGGCGCGGCCCATTCGCATCCAGCAGGCTTTCCTTGGCCTAGAGCTCATAGGGCGGGCTGCCCTGGGGTCGG
>JAQZBX010024514.1:7845-30218 GCA_029593785.1 Cabassous unicinctus
TGGACCTACGTAAATGACACCCAGACTTTTTTTTTTTTTTAAGTGCATTAACTGCAATAAAATGAATGAATTTTGTTGTTGTTTTTTGTCATTGTTGTTAGGCTTTATAAAGCCATGCAAAGTAATTTCATTTTCACTATCTCACTCATATTCTTCTTTACCTAATTGGTAGGTAAGGTGAATGATAAAGCTGATTCTCAGAAAGACTGTAGCCTTACCCAAGATTTAAAAGAACCATAACACTGAATAAATTTCTTATTAGCCTTTTGTTTTGGCCAAATAGAATTAGAGTATAAGTAGGCAAGGTCACACAGATTTAAATACCTATATAAAAAGAAGAGCCCATGGAGCCATGATTATCTGAGTTTAAAATCCCTCTGGCATAGCATATATTACACGTAGTTCCTTCCCTTTCAGTTTTCCCATTTCCTTCAATTCTGAATTTCTTTCATATCTTTGGATTCCCTGATGTGCTTGGTTATTTTATGTGAGGTAAGTTTTAATTGGTAGCTGCTTCCTGATGAAGAAATCAGTCCCTACCTAATAAGTCATCACTTAATATCAGTAATTAGAAAAAGAAATGATAGACTTTTAAAATTTTACGGGGCAAACATTAGAACTTGTTTTTAAAACCTTATGCCATCCAAGCCCCATTCAAGTAGACTTTTAAATTTTGATGACTCAAGACTATCAAACCAGCCCTCCCTCACTTGGTGACCATCCCTAAGTTTTCTTTGTCCTACCAAAGTTCCATGAGTTTCTTTCTCCGTTGCTGAACGCAGGGTAATTTTAGGAGGGCATTCTAGGTGTACCTACACATAAACGAAATCCTGTAAACGGATTGCTTAGTTTCCCTGAGCTGAGAATCACAAACTCCACACAAGGGCACGGCTAAAACGACGGCTGGAGGCGGTGCAGACGGAAACATCAGTGAGGCGAAGCCTTCTCCCCAAAGTCTGTACCACGCTGCTGCTCGCTGCCAGACGTCCCCGGAATTCCTTCCTTTGCAGGGCTGCCTCGTCCCTCCTTTCTCCTTCAGATCCGGTGACTTCCTGCTTCCTGCTACCAGCTTCCGGCTCCCGGCTCCTCCCCAAGGCTCTCTACCTCTGAGCTGCTTCTGTTTATGAAAGACTCCAGCCATCCGGGTTAAGACCCAGCCTCATTCATTTGGGCCACACTTTACCTTAAAAGAACATCTTCAAGAAATCCTATTTACAAGGGGAGCACACAAGAATGCCAATTAAGAACATATCTAAAATGGGGTACATAAATTTCAATCTGCATTAAAAATTTCTGATGGTCACATTTCCCAGTTGCTGGCTTCTAAGCATAATTCTTTTTTCTCTTGCAATTCAAATTTTAGTAAACATAAATAGGAATTATATTAAATTCAGAGTCTGTGGTTATATTTTCCATAACACTTTGTGAGAATCAACCCTATGCCATGAGATGTGAAGGTTTTAGTGTACAGAAGTGACATATTTTGCATTTGTTTTGCTAGACCCTGTGAGTTTCATGAGTTGTGGTTCTCTCTCTCCCTTTCAATTTCTGTTTGTTTTGTTTGTATGTTTGTTCTGACTCAATTTCTGTGTTGGCAAGTGGCTTGAAGTTCTAGTTTCTTCCTCACAACCTCTCAACCCCCTTTCCTTCTTTCTTCCCCTTTCTTTTTTCTTTACTTTTTACTTTGAAACTTTAACAAAGTTTCAAAAACTATTTGCAATAACAGCAGGAAGAACATTTTTCCTGACCCATAGCAGACAAGGGTGACAACACAATGCCACATCATGCTCAAATACTTTATTAATTCATGCCTGTCACTGAGAAGATTGCGCATCAAAAACCATCCTTTACATCCCCAAAGGCTTCAGTTCCTCTCCCTTTTTCCTAGCAGCGACATTCCAGATTCCTCCAGAAGCACACACTGGTCTCTTGACCGAGGAAAGAGGAGGTCTCTGCTCTGGCCTAGGAAAAATGTGTGATTGCTATAAACCCCTCCGGTGGCTTGTCTATCTAGGTGTGAGCATGTGATATGGTTCAGGCAAATGAGAAGTAAGAAAAGTCTTCTGGGCAGGGATTCTGGGAAATATTTGTCTCTCTGATAAAAGAAAAAGAGGTAGCACAGCATTGTGATCTCTCCACTTCCCTCCCATCAGGAAAACGGAAGGAGAAGCCACAGACATCTGGAAAACGCCACAGAAGAAGCCAGAATAGTCGTGGAGGAAAAAGAGCCGGAGACCTCCCTGAAATCTTTAAGCTTGCTAGCCAAACTTAACAAATCTAAACTTGTTTTTACTCGAAAAACCCTTCTCAAAATATTACTGAAAATGTTAAATGAAATAATACCCTTAAAATGATTTTCACAGTCCTTGACACATAAGTAATCAATATGTTTGCTGTTATATTGATGTTATTAGTCTAGCCTATTAGCTGTCATAAACAGAATAATTAGCTTAAAAGGCTAAGGTGACATAGAAACATCAGACATGAAATGAATTGCAAGGAGAGACAATCGTGCCCTTAAGGAACTCATCACTTAATGCAGATAGATTGCAACTTTGAAACAAATTGTAAGCAAATTCCTTGGTTTGAGGCCTCTGTTCCTCCTGGTATTGCCTGTTGTTGGTACATAGGTCCCTGAAGACAGTATTTTTCCTGAAAGCTGTTCTCAGAGAACCACATCATTCTGTTCTGCTGTACAATGGGATGAAAACTCCTGTCCTTACAGTGCTGTCTTTGCCAGAATGTGGTCTCTGCCTTCAATATATACTTTACATGTGTTTCGTTGTTATCATACATCATTGATAAGGTAATATAGTCACATAATTCATATTCTAATTGTATATAAAAGGTGTACCTTGAGAAGTCTCATTTCCAATTCTTTCCTCAAAACATTATTCCCCCCACCCCCTATAATTATTCCATTATATTAATTTCTTCTCTATCCTTCAAGGGGCTATTATGGAAATATGAATATGTATCATTTTGCTCATCCCATTTTTACCCAAAGGTAGCATGTGATATACAATATTCTGGACTTTGTTTTTCCATATCAGTAGAAAATTTCTAATATTTTACTATCAAAAACAGTGTTGCAATCAATATTCTTTACAAATGCCATTTGTTATGTATATATATTTGTCTGCAGGATAAATTCTCAGAAGTATGCTTTTTCATACAAAGAGTAAACTTATGTATATTTGTCAATTTTATCAAGTTCTGGAACATTTACTTGACAACATTGCTAATATTTTTTCTTTCTCTCTTAATTCCACACCTTCATGGGTCTCCTGGATCATCCAATCTTAGTGAATTTCCCACTGAGCTGGCCTTATAACTTTATTCACACATCACTATCATACACACTTGCCTTTTATTGACTATAATATATGTACAGAAAAACTGTATATCTTGAGCATTCGGCTCAACACATTTTTACTAACATACCAAAAAATTAATAGTACTCTAGAAGCCACTTTACTCTCTTTTCCAGACACCCTGCCCTATCATCCTGAATTCTAACTGTATAGATTATTTTTAACTGTTTGTGCAGTAGATATGAAAGAAATTATAAAGTGTATATTCATTTATGTCTGGCCTTTCCCAACATCGTGTCTGTGAAATTCATCCATATGGTTGCATGTAGTTGCTAGTTCAATCTCATAAATTTACACATTTCCGTTTGGCACATGTAAGCAAAATTTATCCATTTAATGTTGGATATTTGAGCAGTTTCCATCTGTAAGCTATTGCAAATAATGTTACTATGAATATCCTAGTTCATTTGTTTTGGTGAACATATATTTACATATATGATGAATATATGAATGCAATATATGTGTGTATATATGTTTGCATGTATATGGAATTTCTGTGTCACAATATTTGTATATGCTGAGATTTAGTGGTATTGCCAAAAAGCTTCCCTAAATAGTTAACAATCTAGTCTCTCACAGACTATGTATGAGAGTTGTAGTTTCTCAACATATGGGTCAAAAACATTTGGGGTCTTCAGTCATTTTTGTTTGTTTTGCCATTACTGTTTGGCATATTGTTCTGTGACATTGAGGTTTTTATCTGAATTTTCCTCTTGATAAACTATCAAAAGGCTAAAAAAATGACTCATGAAATTATAAAGTGAATATACATCAAAGATTTTATTTTACTCATAAATTAATGAGGGAAGCAACAGAGTGATGAAACCGGTTCAAAGACCATCTGAAGATCTGGCAGTTTGAGGACTATAATACAGGAGTAAGAGAGCAAAACTGGTAGTTTGGATACAAAGCTGGTTCATGTCCTTTAAGGCAGTGAGCAAATTGGGTCATGTCCTTTAGGGTAATAAATCAAAATCTTTCGAGTTATATTTTCCACCATCCAGAAATTGTTTTCATCTTTATTTGTCAGTAACCTATCAAATAATCACTGCCCATGCACGATTTTAAAATGGACCAGTCAACAGAAAGTCAAAGATGCAAGCCCAGTAATGTTCTTAAAGGACAACTGATAATCTCTTTGGCTAATTTCCCCGCTTCAGATAAATTTTCTGACAGTCTCCTCCACTCTTTTGAGGATAACTATCAAGAGACTGGTTTCATCATGTTTGGTCTCATTATTACTTATATGGCTTCAGTAAAATGTTAATTAATTTCACAGTCTTATTTGAGCAGACAATATTGTACAAACCCAGGCCAGAGAATTAATTTTAGTCTGTGAATTTCCATAAGGAATCTTGGACTGTGTTTCTAAAAGATTGCAAAAAAAAAAAAGCCTAGAAAACCAAGCACAAAACATTCGAATGTTTTTCATGACAGTTCCTCAATATTTTTATGAATTCCACTCTTTCTGAGGTCCTCAAAATTTGCTAAGGTTCATGAACTTTCTTACCATTTGTGACATTGTACCCTGAATTCTAGGTACCAACAGAACAATTAAAAAAAAAAAAAAAACAATATTCCAAACAAATAACAAGGATTAAATTTCTGTCATCAGTACATTGTTTTGTATAATTAATTGTTGTCCCTCTGGAACTTGGGTCAGCAATCTCTCTGCTTCTGAACTAAAATTCCTAAAAAGTCTGACAAATACCACTGTAACCTGTACCTAAGTGTGTATACTTTGATGTTAGTATTTCAAAGAACCTGATATAGATCTTGCCACAGGGTTCTGCTATTGTCCTTTCTTGTTGAAGACACAGTGTTTAGCTTATAACATAGAGCAGAGCCTTTAGGCAAGAATCAAAGGAAAGCATAAACCTGTGTGACAATGACACTAAATGACTCTGGTTAGTTTCTTTCAGTATCTAATTGCATAAAAATTGAGGAGTTTAGAATTATCTCTGGTAATTTATTTCTTAAAGATGTGCTCCGCATTTCTCCGAAGGCCTGAACACTGTGCATACAAGGAAGGCAGGACGAATCCCCAGAGCCCGCCCAGGATGTATATACACATTTTCTGAAGTGTTTCTGTTAATAAATTTCACCTCTTCAGACTTAATATAGTGATGAGTTAATTAATATATATGTCCCATACATCTGGAACATTTCTACCATCTCATTTTACAAAGTAAAATAATAAACCTCTGTGATTCCAGGAGTCCAGGGAAATCTCAAAAAGTTTTAAGTGAAAATTCCTTTCTTTTTCTTTTAATTCAAAATCAGATATTGGAAAAGTAGAATCAAAGGTGTTGTCAGAGAAGATACGGTCACTTGACTGAGGCAGAATTATGAGCATATGGAAAAATTCTTAATTACAACCAAATAAAAAATTAAACATTTTAAAATATAGAAGAAGGCTACACAGATGTTAGAACACCTAGTTCTTTCATAAGCAAGGAAGCTCCTTTTTTAAAAAAATTAATTAACGGCATAATAAAGTCAAAACAGGTAAAGAATTTAATCTTCCGATGACATATGAAATCTCTGCTATCTGGGCACATCACATAGAAGGTAGAATTATCTTTTACTATGTCCTTTTTAGAAACATTAAGATCAATATATGTTTTAAACAAAGAGAAAAACATTTTGTACTAATACACTATTTGATAGAAAATTTTTCTTGAGGGCCTTTTTTTTTTTTACAATATTTTAATATATTTTTTTATTTTTAAAGAAGCTTTAGATTCCATAAATGATATATTGAAAATATAGGGGATTCCCATATACCCCATCCTTCCTCCTCCCACACTTTTTCTCATTAACAACATCTTTCATTAGTGTGGTACGTTTGTTGCAATTGGTGATGACATATTGAAGCATTGCTACTAACCATGGTCAATAGTTTACATTATGGATTACATTTTGCACCATACACTTTTATAAGTTTTAACAAAATTTTAAATGGCCTATATTGGTCATTACAAGAACATGTAGAACAATTCCAATGTCCTAAAAAATGCCCTGTTCCATCTATTCTGTTCTCCCTCCCACTACCCCAGGACCTACTGTAACCACTAAGTTTCAATTTTTAAAGAATAAGGTTCATAGTTACATACTTTAATATTGGGGGTTTGACATATTGATCTGTTTTCTTTAATTAGGCACTGCCTATGTTCTTGAGGGATTTTTGCTCCTCTAATTGAGAACATAGCAGGACTCCCTAGGATGGGAGTTCAATAATTTCTTGGTTCTTGTGTGGGTCTCCACCCACTGAGATAACACACTGTGACAAGATGTACGTGTTCAAATTCCATAGAGCCCTGCCCCGGGTGTGCCCTGTGCCACATCCCCCCACGCCCGACATCCTGCACCAGTCACCCTCCCATGTCATATCTGCCAAAAGAACATTCCCACCATTGCAGTTTTAACCACAGACCTACAAATCCCCAGAGCTCACCTGTTCCTTCCTCCAGCCCTACCCCCAGTTCGATGGAGAGTCCAACCCAACGCTGAACTCTACTCCTCTTCACATTCCAGCACCGTTGACCCCCTCACATCCCTGCATCAACATTACCCCCTTCCACCTTATCATAGGTTTAGCCCGGATTGAGCATCGGCTCACCACCCTCTACTCCCTTTCTGTCTCCTCATAACTTACATTCCAGAGTCTAGCTCTGAGTCTGCTCAATTTGCTTAAGTCATATCAGTGAGGCCATGCAGTATTTGTCCTTCAGTTACTGGCTTATTTCACTCAATATAAGGTCTTCAAGATTCATCCATGTTGTCCCATGTGTTAATACTTCATTCCTTCATACAGTTGAGTAATATACCATTGTGTGTATATACCACATTTAGTTTATCCATTCATCTGTTGATGAACACTTGGGTTACTTCCAACTTTTGGCAATAGTGAATAAAGCTGCTATGAACAATTGTGTGCATATATCTGTTTGTGTCCCTGCTTTCATTTCTTCTGGATATATACCCAGCAGTGGGATTCTGGATCATATGGCAGTTCTATAGTTACTTTCCTGAGGAACCACCAAACTGTCCTCCACAATAGCTGCACCATTCTACATTCCCACCATCAGCGGATGAGGGTTCTCATTCCTCCACATCCTCTCCAACACTTGTAGTTCTCCTTTTTTTTTGAATAGCCACCAGTATAATGGGTGTAAGATGATATCTCATTGTAGTTTTTATTTGCATTTCCCTTATAGCTAGTGAAGTTGAGCATCTTTTCATGTGGTTTTTAGCCATTTGTATTTCCTCTTTGGAAAAGTATCTATTCAAATCTCTTGGCCATTTTTTAAATGGGTTGTTTGTTTATTTTTGAGATGTAGGATTTCTTTATATATGCTGGATATTAGGACCTTTTCAGATAAATGGTTACCAAATATTTTCTCCCACTAAGTAGACTGCCTTTTCACTTTCTTGACAAACTCCTTTGAAGTGCAAACGTTTTTTTAATTTTTGAGGAGATGCCATTTATCTGTTTTCTCTTTTGTTGCTTGCACTTTGAGTGCAAAATATATGAAACAATTTCCTACTACAACATCTCATAGATGTTTCCCTACATTTACCTTCTAGGAGTTTTATTGTCTTGGATCTTATATTTAGATAGTTGATCCATTTGAGTTAATTTTTGTAAAGGGCATGTGATGGTGATCATCTCTCATTCTTTTGGATATGGATATCCAGTTCTCCAAACACCATTTGTTGAAGAGGCTATTCTGTTCCAGTTGAGTGGACTTGGTGGCCTTGTTGAATATCAGTTGACTATATATGTGAGAATCTATATCAGAACTATAAGATCCTTTTGTTGTCTTCAGTCTTTGGTAAATAAGCTCATCAAAAAATGAGCCAACTTGCACAATCAATACCTTTCTTTCAGACTCAGATATTATAAAACAAGACAAAAAAAATCACTCAACTCAATATTCTACATACTGATATAAGTCCCCCGCAATTTTTATTTCATGATACATTCACATTCTGGAACAAAATGACACTTAAAGCTAAACTGCTTTTGTTTTTTTTAGTAAAACAAAATATATCTTGTTACTTTCCATTCTTGGCAACATGTCTCTGTTGGTTATTAATCCTATATGGGCTCAATCCCCATATTAATTATAACTTTTAGTCAAGGTAAAACTTTATTTCACAAAGAAAACTGGGATTAGATAATTGAGAACTGTTTGTCATACACAAATATTTTAATAAAACTATCAAATATCATGTAACCCATAACACAATTTTCTTTTTTTTTTAACATTCAGAGAAATGTTTATTTTGTTTATAACATATAACACAACTTTGTAAAGCCATGACATCCCTTTTATATTTTTAAGTCACAAAAATCAACCTGTTTACAGCCATGATTGAATAATATCATCACTTAATTAGCATAAAAATAAGAAACATATATGAGTGTATAATGAATAGTTACCAATATTTCAGGATCTGTGTTACTTGGAAATGAAACAATTATCCAAAAATGATTCATTAATTATAATGATTTAATATTTATTCAAGATTTGTTACCTAACTATCTTGTAAATTATGTTTATGCTGATGCTTTAAAAATTCAATTGCTTCTATAAAAACATCCAAAATTTGTGATTCAAATTTGATGAACACAAATTTATATTTTCCATAGTTTTAAACATTAAACAGAGGTAAATATTAATTTGATCAGGAAACTGGTTTAAGAAGTTTAGGAATACAAGATGAACTAGTCTCTTTATGACTGAATAAACCTAAATATTATTTAAAAAGTTAAATAAACTCATGTATTATATTCTATATTGATAAATCAGAGAAAAGGAACATAGCTCTTTTTATTTATAATTTCCTAAACCAAAAATATAAAACCAGACTGTAGCGGTTTGTATTATTTATGAATTCCAAAAAAGATATTGTTTATGTTTGTAAAGTGGTCTGTTCCTCTGGGTGTGATACCTTTTGATGGTATTAAATTGAAAGGTTTTAAATATACTTGATTAAATCAAGATTAGGGCTTTGAATCGACCACGTCAGTAGGTTGTGACTCAGGATTGAGTCCCCACCCCCTTGGTGGGCTGATAGAAACAGACACACACAAGAAGATACGGAAGAGGAGAGAACTTAGTCATTGCGGTCCTGCCATGTGACAGAAAGGAGAACACTCAAACAGCTAAAGCCCGGAGGAGAACTGAGCCATTACCCTGATAGTTTGCAGCTGAAGAGACCAGCCCTGAGCAGCTGAGCAGGCCCAGAAAGAAACGAGACCTCCAGTCTACAGATGAGTTCAGAAGAAGCTGGGCGCACAGAGCCTTAAGAAGAAGAGGAAGGCTGAACCCTTGCAGAGATCCGCAACCATCTTGCTTCAACATGTGGCAACTCACTTGGGTGAGAAAATAACTCTTATGGTACCGTGAGTTGGACTCTTTAGGGCCTTCTAAATGTAAGCTTTTACCCCAAATAAATACCCTTTATAAAAGCCAACGGATTTCTGGTACTTTGCATCAGCACCTCTTTCGCTGACTAATACACAGACTTACTTGTCCAAAGATTAACCTTAATTATGTGCACTTGGATTTTTAAAAATATTTCAGAGCTAGTAGTGTTATCAGGAAAGGTTTCTCTTTCAAGTCTAGCACATATAAATTATTGAGGGTTCAGTTTCTTCCAATAATTTTGGCAACGTTGAATTTATATAACCACTGACTTATTTCTATAAACTTATAGGAACAGAGCATTTTAATTTAATATATAAACACTTCACATGGGTAGAAAAATACTACCCACTGAGGTAAATGGGTTTCTGAATTATTTAAAGGAAACACAGAGTAACTAGAAAGCTTATAGCTTCATTCCTACAACCTAAGTAGCTTATAGCTTCAGTTCTATAACATCAGAAGACACAGAAATCTCACTGGACCAGATTTAAACAACAATGAATGGGCACAAATATTTTTAATTGATTTTCAGTTCACAGATAGGCAAAGATAAAAACAGCAAAAAATACTACAAAATGTAGATTTTCAGCCATCAGTTAGCCAGCAGGGTATAAATCTCCATCATCCTTCTGATAATATCTAAATTATCAGAATGTAAAACCAAATTCTGAATCATGCCACTATTAGGAAATAAGTCATTGGCCATGAATGAACCAGAAGCAAAAAATATAACACAAAATCAGTGGGCTGAGCAATAAAAGGGAAGAAAAAGTGTCAACATATATAAAATTCTATTGCTGAAGCAGTGACATCACCAAGATGGCGAGTGACATGCTCCAGGTTTCCATACCACCTCAGAAGGTTTGAACAACGAGCAAAAACAGGCAAAACATCCTTCTCCAGAAAACAGATAAAGAGTTGAAGTAACTAAGCACTGAATCAATAAAAGGCAACTTAAAAATGTCAGGAAACCTCATGGCATTGCTAATCCTTTCCCTACGCCCCCGCCCAGAAGCAGATCCCTGGTTCAGACTCCCCAGGGAGCAGAGAACCCCTGTGCACATACGAGGGTGTAGACGTGTCTACACCAATGTACCTGGTGGCAGCCCGAAGTACTGAGTCAAGATACTCATTTCTGGCTCACTGTCCTCGAACCTGCCCCGCCTAAAGAACTAACAGGAAGGTCAGAATGTATGCTGTAAGAAAGCAATCAAATTGAAGCTGCCGGGTGCAAAGGAGTATGGGCTTTAACACTTACAATACAGTACCTGCAGCTGGGAGGAAAGACTATTTCCTGAGGGAAAAGGGAACATTTGGAACCTGGTAAAGAGGCAATTCCTAAGGCCTTAGTGCATGTCTAGGACGAGGCTCATGCTCAGAGAAGACGGGAGAGGACCCTGCGCTTGCATTTTTTGCTGTTTCAGGTTAATTGCTAGGAACTCTAAACTCTGAAGGAGAGTCTCAGCCAACACAGAGCCAATCTGCAAAGACTTGGACGTTTTTGTTCCTTGGCTGGTTAGTTTGTTATGGTTAACTCCTGGCAGCCAAGGAAGTTTCTATCATATCACCTGATGGATAAAAACTTGATGCTATGATCCTATATATTTTAGAATTATGAAGAACCTACAAGAAAGCTAGTAGGGGTAACTAACAAATTCAGCAAGTTGGCGTGGTACAAGATCAACACACAAGAATCACCGCCCTTCTAGACAACAGTAATGAACAATACATAAAGGAAATTAAGAAAAACAATTCCATTTAAAATAGCATCTAAAAGACTCAAATATCTAGAAATAAATGTAACCAAGTGTCGCCATTTGGCAATTTGATGTAATTATGAATTCCAAAAATACAATTGGATCATGCTTGTAAACTGATCTGTTAATCTGGGCATGATTGAGTTATGATTGGGATGTTGACTGGCCCACGGTAGGGCGCTGAGCCCCACCCCTTGGTGGGTGGGGAATCAAATACAAAAGGCATGGCAAGAACAGAGTTGAAGCAGTTTTTGAGAAGCAGTTTTGATGTTGGAGAAAAGGTTCCAGAAGAAGAGAAGTGAGCCGTTCGCCTGATAGTCTACAGCTGACCTTGTGGAGGAACCAGAAGAGCTAAGTCCGGAGAGAAACGCAGCCCCGGGAAGAGAGGAACCCAAGAAGCCTGAACCCTGGCAAACGTCGGCAGCTGTCTTGCTCTAACACGTGGCAATGGACTGTGGTGAGAGAAGAAATTTAACGCTTTATGGCCTGGTATCTGTGGACTTCTACGCCAAATAAATACCCTTTATAAAGACCAACCCATTTTTGGTATTTCACATTAGCACCCCTTTGGCTGACTAAAACACCAAGGATGTAAATGACTTGCACAAAGAAAACTACAAATATTGGCAGAAAAAAAAATAAAGAAGACCTAAATAAATGGATGTACATTCTGTGTTCATGCATTTGAGAACTAAATATTGTTAGAATGTCAATACTACCAATGCAATCCCAATCAAACTTTCAACAGTCTTCTGTACAGGAATCGAAAAGCTAACCATCAATTTTATATGGAAGGGTTAGGGGCCCCAGATAACCAAAACCATCTTGAAAAAGAAGAATGAAGTTGGATAACTCTCACTTCCCAATTTTAAAATTTATTACAAAGCCACAGTAATCAACCAGCATCGTACTGGCACAAGGGCAGATATATAGACCAATGGAATCAAACTGAGATTGAAGATACAAACCCTCATATCTAGGGCCAACTGATTTTAGACAATGGTGCCAAGTCCACTCAATTGAGAAAAAATAGTCTTTTCAACAAATAGTGCTGGTAAAACTGAATATCCACATGCAAAAGAATGAAAGTGAACGCCTACCTCACAGCAGACACAAAAATTAACTCAAAATCAATCAATGATGTAAGCATAATAGATAAAAGAATAATATGCTTATAGAAAAGCATAGGGAAATATCTTCAGGACCTGGTATTAGGCAGTGCATTCTTAGGCCAGAAGCAGGAGCAACAAAATAAAACTAAGTAAACACACATAGTCAGAATTAAGAACGTTTGTGGTAGGGAGCGGGGCATATGGGAATCCCCTACATCTAAGTATCTTTGAAAAATAACAACAAAATGAAATAAGAACATTTGTGCATCAAAGGACATTATCAAGAAAGCAAAGACAACCTAGAGAATGGGAGAAATTATTTGTAAACCATATATCTGGTAAGGCTTTAACATCCAGAATATTTAAAAAACTACACCCCAACAACAAAAAGACAGACAACCCAATTTAAAAAATGGGCAAAGGACTTGAGTAGACATTTCTCCAAAGAACATATGCAAATGGCCAATAAGTGCATGAAAAGATGTTCAATATCATTA
The DNA here is from genome assembly GCA_029593785.1 of Cabassous unicinctus. Lineage (NCBI taxonomy): Eukaryota > Metazoa > Chordata > Mammalia > Cingulata > Chlamyphoridae > Cabassous > Cabassous unicinctus. Next base: position 21,026 of record JAQZBX010024514.1, read on the forward strand.
GCCATTATGAAAATGAAAATTAAAGCTGCAATGAGATGCCACCTCACACCCGCTAGAATGGCTGCTACAAAAACAAACAAACAAACAAAAACCTCTGAGCAGATTCAGAGGTATAGGAACATTCCGTAAGTTGTTGATCAGAATGTAAAAGGGAGCAGATGCTGAGGAAAAACAGTTTGGTGGTTCCTCGAAGAGTTAAACAAGGGGTTTCCATATGACCTGGCAACCCCACTTCTAGGTATAGTCCTAAAAGAACGAAGCAGGGACTCAAGCAGATATTTGCACCCGGATGTTGATAGCAGCATTATTCACAATTGCCCAAAGGTGGAAATGACCCAAGTGTCCATCAACAGATGAGTAAAAAAAAATTTCTCAGCCTTAAAGACACATCGAGTTCTGATACATGCTACAACATGGATGAACCTTACATACATGTGTTGACTGAATATATCAGAGACAAAAGAGCAGTTATTGTATGATTCCAATTACAAGAATAACTAGATTAGGCAAATTCACAGAGACAAAACAGAGTACAGGTTACCATGAGTGGTGGAAGGGACATTGGGACGTTAACACATAATGCATGCATGGTCTCTCTTTGGGGAGATGGAAAAGTTTCAGTAATGGATGGTGGTGATAGTAGCACAGCATTAGGAAAGTGATTAATTTCACTGAATTGCATACCTGAGACTGGTTGAGATTGGAAATTTTTATGATGTAATATGTTACCACAATTTTAAAAAGGGAAAGATTAAACAGACAATGACAATTAAATACAATTCATGATGCTGGACTGGATCTAACAACAGAGGAGAAAATGTCCAAAAGGACACTATTGGGGGAACTGAAAAAATTGGAATAAACACTGTATGCTTTATATCAATGTATGTAAAAGTTCTTGAACTTAATAATTGTATTTAATGCTGTTAACGAGTGAATATCTGTTCTTAGGAAATATAAAGGCAAGAATTAAGTAGAAAAGGAGCAAGATGTATGCAATTTACTCTGAGATGTTTATAAAATAGATGCTTATAAAATAAAGATGTAGATAGAGAGGTAGAGATAGAGAAGGATAAACATGCAAAATGGTAAAATTTGGTAAAGCTGGGTATCTGGGTAGAGGGTATATTGGCGTTCTCTGTGTTATTCTTCATTATTTTTGCAACTTTCTTGTAAATTTGAACTGTTTCAAAATTAAAAGTCAAAACAATTCTTTTGTTGCTTATGTTTTCTTTTGGGAGCCAGGTAAAGACCTGCCTGGGCTTCAGTGGCCCAGAAGGTGAACTTCTTAAGCAGTGAAATTTACTTCACTCTGTCAGACCAGGCCACGTGGGCAATTCAATGGAACACTCAGAGTGTACAAAATGAACAGGTATCTAAAGTTTTATTTAAAACCTCTATTAATAAGGGAACCAGTAAGGTGTTAAATGAGTTTGAAGTTTATCTAAGGATCTGGCTGGATATTTACAAGTAATATAAAAATGCATGCTAGGATAAGATTACTAGATTGATTTTTTAAAAATGTTTCATGCCCAACAGGACAATAAAGGCAATCTTTAAGGTTATCTTTTCCAGCTGCAGAAAATAATTGCATTTCTTCGAGTCAAAAATTTCTAAGTTAACCTCTGATCTTTTAAAATAGCCCAATTAATAGCAAAAAGCATTGCACTGCACTGAAAGACTAAGTAATAGTATCTTTTGCCTATTTCCAAGTTTTAAATAATTTTTCGGACAATCTTTTCATTAAATTATTGGCTATCTAGTTATCATCCATTAAGGAGCCAAATTTGTCATTCATTATTTTTCTTTTATGTTCCTTATCTTTTTTGTATTATTTTAGATTGCATATATGTATACACATATATATGCTTCTTTTTTTTTTTTTTCTTTCTTGATCAGGCTACAAGGATTTGCAAAACTGCCATTGTCACAAGGCTTCATTTTTGTTTCTTGTTACATGGGTAGAATACAACAGGATGCTAGACTCTGATATATAGAAAACTAAACAAAGATAATATTTCTTATTCCAGCTAACACAGCAGAGCAGTGTTATCATAAGTGTTCAGACATGTATTTAATATATATGAGTCTTGTTTTAATACTCTACAAGTATCTTGAATGACTTTATTCTCTGCATTTTTACATAGTTAATTATACACGATGGAAAACTAAATTTTATAAGCTATTATAATTTTAAATTTAATTCCCATCAAGATCTGAGAAACAAAAGTCCCAAGTCATATTTGTAGGTCAAAGCTTCTTTGTAATTCTACCTCTTAAAATTCAATTTTCATGTTACTCATTACAGGAATATATTTAATTCCCTTCTAAAACAGCAGTGGCCAGGAAAAGATATAGCGGGAGATGATACTAATTCATTTTAAAATGCATTGCCTGGAGAACTAGGCAATAGCTAATAATCCGTGTTCAGGTGATGTCGCCTGCACCCCGGCGCCCCCCACCACCCTGGCGCAGCCCTTCCCCATCCCTGCGCTGCCTCGGGCTGCAGCCCGCTGGCCTCCGGACCACACAGGGGCCTTCCACGCGGGCCCACCATGCTTGTCCTGGGCCAGCAGCAGGTGTGGCTCTCAGCGCCCCTGCGCCCTTTCCACAGGCAGGTGCTGTGGCCAGCACAGCTGCAGCGCGGGCTACGACGACCCGGCCCTGGGGACAAACTGGAGACCCCTCTAGGGTGGCGCCAGGGGGTCGTCACCAGCACAGGCTGCGCAGGCTCAGGGCTGGCGAAGGAGCACCAGGTCTCGGGTGCTTCTGGCCCACCTGATGCGGCTGGATCCGTCTACAAGACTCGGAATTCGAGAAGGCAGGGATCTCACGCAGGGATCAGCCCCCCGCCACCTGGCCTGCCCTCTGCCTCGGGCTCCACCCGGCCCTGGCCCCTGGAGCAGGCCTGCCGTGGCCCCCGCGGGTCCCGCCCACCTGCCTGCCCGCCCACCTGCCCGCCCTCCAGCAGCCCCGCTCCCAGCGGCCGCACCTGCCGCACCTGCCGCACCTGCCCCGGGATGCCCGCCCCGGCCCGGCTCCCTGCAGCCCGGGACTCGCCTCTAGTACCACCCGTGGCAACTCTCCTTAACGGACAAACTGAACCCTGAAGAGCGGGGTGGGCTGCGGCAGGGCTGCCCCTGGGCAGGAGGGAAACTTCAGAGCCCATTTCTGGGGGTCCAAGGCCCTTCCCTAGAACCCCTCGTGGGGGTTCGCCGCCCAGACAGGCCTTTGCAGGTAATGTACCCATGCATGTAACTGTAAATGAGAGGGAAGCCTTGGGGGCGCGGGGGAGGGGCTGCCAGGCCTGCTTTCCACGCTCAAGGCCCTTCGCACTGTAGCAAGATGAGCCCCCCACCCCTCGCCCTCAGGCCTTCCACCTAGCTGGTAGCGATGAAGAATCCCAGCTTACTACCTTGTAAACCATTATTTGAGTTTTCTCAACCCTGTGTGGAGAAACTGAAAAAGGAAAAAAAAGATGAGGCGAAGGGAAATTACACAGGGACTATTTTAAATATCTGTTTATTATTTTTATTAACAATGCCAAAAGATTGATTTCTATTGTTTTAGAAAAAGCAGAGACCCAGATAATCCTGGTAATGGGAAAATGATTGGGCCAGTAAAGACATATCCATAGTTAAGCAAAAATGTTCAGAGTGTGGGACATGATCAGAGAAGATTTGATTTGGTCTGTTTTCCTGTCTAGCAACATGTCTTGTAAGATGGCTGAAAATAACTTGTCATTATGGGGAAATAAAAGAGGACTAAGTTGAACTCCCCTAGTGGGAATTTATTATGGTGCTTTATAGTCACACACTGCACTCCCCACACACACAAATATACAGACACACAAATAAGTTCATTAAAATGAGATAGCATGTGGTAGCATTTACAAAAATGGAAAACACATTTTATATTCCAGAAAATGGAGGATTGTCTTGGGAGGTCAGAGTTGGTTTTATAAAGAAATTATGAAAAGACATTCTTGTAGAGGAAACTTTCTTAGGCAAAGGTAAGAGTCAAGAATAATAAGACAGGATATTTCAGTAGTGGTGAGAAAAATCCATCCTTGCTTTTTAAGGTTTTATACCCATATTATTCAACATATGCTACCTTGTAACATCTTGCCACTTTTTCATATTAAGCTGATATGTATTGAGAATCAATAAAACACAGTTGAAAGGTACAGGAATTGGAGACAGATTGTCTGGGTTGAAATCCCATATTAACCACTTATTAGCTCCTGTATGTATTTGAGCAAGTTATTTAACATCTTTGTGCCCTAGTTTTCTCATCTGTAAAATAGCAGTAAGACTACTATTTACATGAAGGGGTTGTTGTGATTCATTCAAAACAGATTTAACCAGAAAGTAAGGTGTGAAATGACAGCTGGTATCCTGAGGTACAATAGAGAACAGGACAACACAGTCACTGCTATTCTTGAACAGATGTTAAACCCATAATTGTAAAAGTATTTGCTTGTAACAAATGCAGTAATTCAAGCTATGGTGCTGATGGTTACATGTTCTTATTATCAGAATTCTTTCATCTTAAAAACTCCCAGATCATATTCATATTTGCCACAGAAGATCAACATTAGGAACATGCAATGTTCAAGTGGTATAATTGTGTATAAGGGTTAGGGGTGAAGAAAGAGATGTATAGTTATTAGGATATTCCCTTGTCTAACGTAATCCATGTCCCGGATGGCAAATCTCTTTATTTAAAGAGCTATAAGAAAAGAAGAAGATCCTCTTCCTTCTCTGTGAAGCCACACTGATGTTAGTTCCCCAACTGGGACCCAGACCCCCTCAAAGAAAAAAGATATAAACTGAATGTATCTTAATTTTTTAAGAATACACTGTATTCATGTTCTGAGCTATCCTGTACATCACAACTATTTTTTTAGCAAATATTTATAGAGCATGCTAAAGATTCCCAAGCACTTTCGCTTAATTTTTCTCTCACAAGATCCTCAGAAAACCTGTGAGATAGAAAGTAATTTTAATCATAATTTTGTACCTGAGAAACTGTGGGTCTGAAAGTTTCCATGACACGCTTACAGACCTGCAACTGATAATGAGGAAGTACTTGAACCTGCTCTGCTCTCTCCCTAGTAACCTATTATAGTTTCTGTAATGGCTCACAGTTATATGAGTATTTGCATTTGGAATAGAGATTTAGCGCCATTCATATCAGGATGCTATTGCTAGTCTGTCAGCATGCAGACTGAGGCCTACCTTCACTGCTGCCTTCATAGCCTGACTTTACTGGGGTAACTTTTCCTCTGAGGAACTGAAACGCTTTTCAGACATTGTCCAATTAAGCCTCACAAATTTCCCTTTGAGGTAGCTGAAGAGCAACTGCTAATCATTTTCCCCTTCTATATTTATATCTGTTTCAAGTGCTACAGAGAACTTAGCAAACTGATAGCCTGTAATTAGCCTTCTTGAATTTAAACAGGGATAAAAGCTTTTACCACTAGGGCAGCCGCCATTAAATTTATATAATAGCAATAGAAAGGAAGAAGCTTGGAAATAACATAACCATTCAAAATATGAGTTTTGGCTCATTCTCTGAGAGCTAATATGTGGAGAGAAATTCACCATTATTGCTTGATATGGAGAGAAGTCTTATGCTTTTTGCATATTTCCCTCTATTCTAATGCAAGTGTATAAACACAATAAAACAAATGTAATTTCTTAAAATTTAGGGGAAACTATGGAAACTTCGACACTTTAAAAATTGCAACATGACTGTTTTCTAATATTTCAAATACAGAGATTATTTTTAAATGTTTCATTTTTGCCACCTTATACATTCTTTTAGAATTTTTGAATGAAAATAAAGTAAATATTTTAGGAGTATTATTTCAAAAACATATCTGGTTATCTGACAAGAAGCACATAAATATCTTTGCATTTAATATCTCGATTATATCTGTATATTTTTTTGTCTTTTGTCCTATCGCTGTTGTTCCCAGAAGCTTACTCTACACTTCCCTATTCTTTCTGTACTCTTTCTTTTCCTGATCCACCTCTATTCCCTACTGAAATACGTTTGCAAAGTTTTACGCATTGCAAACTGAAAGTTCTTGTCAACCTATGGTAACATTTAAAATATTACCTATATACTGTAATACTTAATTATGAGCTTGTAGAGAATTATTTTGACACTAATATGATTCAGCTGATTTGTGATATAGTTCTTCAGCTTTTCACTTTAATATATAATTTGTAAGATATCTTGGAATGTTACCTCTACTTCAATTAAGTTTATTTTTCTACTTCTCTTGCCATATACAAATGTTTATTGTAAAATTATTTATATTAACACTAGATTTTATTCTTCAGTCATGCCTCCATTCTCTCATTTTCTTGTATATTTGTCATTGAATTGCTTCTGATCATCTTTTCATAAATCCAAACTTATTTATTAAAAGTAGATATAGAAGCCTTGGGGCATGACAAGGACAGATGGTATATTTAAGCTGGGTAATTAGAAGAGAACATAATAAAAGGGTTAGTTACAAAGATGTGGACAAGCTTTCGAGGGGGACAACGGAAATATCAGAGTAACCGAATAGTTGTAAATGTGGGTTACGAGCACACCTTGTAGGCGTGAAGGAGGAATTACTGAAGCCTGGAGAGAGACTTGTATGGAGAGAGCTGTCACCTTCTGTAGAGAGATGCAGCAAACCTCTGGGAACCCGCAGGGAGGGAGACAGAGGAATAGAGAGGGAAAAAGGTCCGCCCCATTCCCTCCCACCTTCTCAGAGCGGACCATGCCTCACATTGCCTAATCCCAGGCAGAAGGCAGAGAGCAAAGAAAGTCCACTGGTAAATCTCCTGTGCGTCAGTCTCCTGGGGTACATACAGTAACATGGAAAGATGGAGTGGAAAATGGAAAATACAACAGAACCCAGGAGGCTTTGTTAGGTTTTTACTTTGTCTTCTACTGCAGCCATGCCTGAGTATGTACGTATGAAATACAGGTTCTCTTACTATGGTTTATTTTTCCCTTTTTTCTCCTCTATATTAATTTTATGATTTCATAGTGATTTTTTTTAAAAACATGTGGCAGAAGTTGGTTATATATCCTATGAAATGCATTTCAGGATATAAAGAGTGCGAAAAATTATGTGGTCAGATAGGATTGAGAATCACCATTTTGAACGATTGATTTCAGGACCTCAAGTTGACATGCTTTCTCTGCTTTTCAAAGCTATGAATAATTATTGTGTGAGTAATCCACAAAGGACAGAGCCTGTTCTCTAGCCACATGGTCTCCCCTTCAACCAGCACATGTGCCATTCTCTTTGTGTGTCATCAGCTTCTCTCTATCCCCTTGGTCTGATTTCTGTCCTACCATGCCCTATTCTTCAGATTAATTTCCTCCAGAATTAAGAACGAATACCTTGGACCACTCAGGATATTGTTTCTTTACTTTTCTAAAACTTTATTTACGGCTGGATTATTTTCCTTGCCCTGTACCGCATAATTTCTCTCTCTGCCAGCCACAGTTTCTAGCCTAATAAAGACAATAAAATTGCATTCAGCTTGGATGCTATTTTAGTTTTCTAAAGGCTGCCAAGGAAATATATCAGAAATGGTTTGGCTTTTACAGTGGGGATTTATTGACATAGAAGCTTACAGTTCTGTACTCTTTCTTTTCCTAATCTACCTCTACTGCCTATTGAAATATGTTTCCAAGATTTTATGTATTACAAACTGAAGGTGCTTGTCAACATATGGTAACATTTAAAAAATATTAACTATATACTCTAATACTTAATCAGGAATTATTTTGACAGTGAGGCTGTGAAAGAGTCCCAGTCAAGGCATCATCAGGAGATGCTTTGTCCATGAGTTGTAGCTGCGGGCAGTCAGGCCCATGGCGGTGTCTGCTTGTCTCTGCCCTCTCCTCTGGGCTGCACTGCGTTCAGCTTCTCGCTTCAGTGGCTTCCTCTTTGCTTCCGTGTTCCATTCATTTAGCTTCTGGCTCCTGGGAACTTCTTTCTCAGTTCCTGGGCGCTTTTCTCTGTTTCTGTGGCTCTGCCGAATCCAGATAATAAAGGAGTCCAGAAACAGGACTAAGACCCACCCTGGGCTACGCCTTACTGGAGTAATCAAATCAAATGTCCCTCAACTGAATCTAATCTAATCAAAGTTTCACAATATGTTCACACCCACAGGAGTGGGCCAAATAAGAATATAATTTTCTGGGTTCCACAATAGCTTCAAACTCCTGTAGACGCCATCATTGATTTCCCATTTAATTTCAGTTCTCACACATGTGACGTAATTGGGGCATGCACATTTTGCATTCATTTCTCTCTGGCTGTCATCTGCATTTCTGCCTTCACATGTCCCCCTCTGTTTCACTGGCAGCCTGCAAAGTATGTTCCCATCCTCCCTTGACAGCCAATGGGAGGCATTGAAGGAAGTTTGAAGGTGGGAGGAAGAGAAAAGGCATTTTTCTTATCCTTTGTAGTTTTGTGAATGTGTCCAGGAGCAGCAACAGCAGCTTCTTCCGCGTGCTGTGTGGAGCCAGTCAGAGCAGCTGAAGGAGCCCAGCAGCCTCGGCAGCGTGTCCCACGCACCTGGTGCAGGCAGTCACTAGACACCACTGCCATGGCGTCTGCTTTGGTAACCTCCTGCAAAATGTCAACAGTGGTGGGTCCTACAGCCTCAGCATCCACAGATGCTCCAGAAACCTCAGCGGCACAACAGTTATTTGACCCTGGACAGAATTCTCTAATTGTTTCTGCCCTGGGTGAGGAAGGTATGTACTACAATTTCTAATTCTTGGATAACCTTGCATATTTCTACTTTATAATTAATTTCATGTATTAAAATCCTTCCAAAATGCTTAAAGTTCTATCTGATTTTCTGACTATATATTAATGAATATATCTTTCATTTTGTATTTCTCCCTTAATTTTCTATTTCATTTGTCTTTAAAATCAATCTCTATTGCTGCCTTTATATAATTTGAAGGTCATTTGCTTATCACATCTTCTTTAAGTAACTTTGAATAATAGTCTTCTCTTTGCCAACATTTGATTGAAGCACTTCTTAATATATTCTCTTCTATTAACTCAATCATTTAGCTACTTATGTTACTTTCTATCAAATAATTTAGAATGTTCTTTTATATAAACAATTTATTGAAGTATATCATTCATACATGA